>APFE031458547.1:5216-54385 GCA_000404065.3 Pinus taeda | reverse complement strand
TGTTGATTTGGGGTAGCATCGAATGTGCTCTAGCCATGAAAATTGGTGGAGAGGCTAAAGCACATGAGATCTCCAAGACCCATCAATGGTTTGGGCAGATTCTAACCGGTTTAGGAGATATTAAAATAATTAATATTTTTAATGGAGTTCAAAAGTCTAAACTTAGGAAAAATAAAATATTAATGGGCATTTATATAAAACTGGGTTAGAAGGGTCCAAAAGTCATGGATCAAGCCAAATCTAATCTTAGTCGTTGATTAGAGATTTAATCTCAGCCGTTGGTGGACAGCCAAATCTAATCTTAGTCGTTGATTAGAGATTTAATCTCGGCCGTTGGTGGACCAACTTGAGGGTCAATTAGAGAACACACCAAATTGATCAGTCAGTTTGATTTTTCTGGGGCGAAGTTTGCTGAGAAAATCGAACAAGTGATCTAAGTTGCGGCCGAGGGGCAGTGAACACATAGCAGAGAAGCAGAGTTGGTACTATAGAGGCAGTGCAGAGCCCAGAGAGGTTGACGCACAGGCAGCTGGAGGCTACGCAGAGGCAACCAAGAGCTACGCAGAGCCAAAGAGACCAGCATGTGAGACGCAAAGGGTCCAAGGGCTGACACAGAGGATCCAAAAGTTGACGCAGAGGCTAGGAGAGCTGACGCAGGGCCTAGAGGCGACGCTGGGAGGATTTCGTGGGACAGACTAGGAGCTCATGAGCCAAATAGAGTGACACAATTAGAGTGACGCAGAGCAGCAGAAGCTGCAATGGTTGTCGTGGGATCGTTCATACAGTGATTTATCAGCCAGAATATCTGTCTCCGAGAGAGAGGTACTACTGCCAAGGGCATTCTCTGTTGGGTGAGCCATTTCTGGCACCCTGGTTGTATTATGAAAATTGCATAATAATAAAACCCTCTGAATAGCTGCACCAGTTTTCTCGCATTGGGTTTTTCCGAGGACATTAGTCCAAAAATAACAGTGTCATTTGTGTGCTTGTTTACTTTCAGTTGATGATCTGTAGATGTTGATATTGTACTTGTATTTATTTTCAGTATTTACATGGTAAATAACTTGTTAAGTAATTTAACAAGTAGGAAGAAATAGATCAGATAGTACAAGAAGAATTTCTAACGGGCTAAAATTAGAAATTCCAACACTGACACCTGCTGCCCCAACACCTTCTTGAGGCATGAGACATGAAACACATTATGAATCTTGCTCCCTGATGGAAGCTCCAACTCATAAGCCACCTCTTCGACTCTCCTAGTCACCCAATACGGCCCATAGAAACGTGGTTGTAGGTTCTCAGCCCCCTTCTGCTTCAATGTAGATTGACGATATGGTCGTAGCCGCAAAAAGACCAAGTCCCCCTCCTCAAACTGCCTCTCAATCCTGTGCCTATCCACATACATCTTCTACTAATTTTGGGTTGTCAATAAGTTATCCTTGAGAGCCTAGAGGATATCTTGGCTCTCTTGGATCCAATCTTTGGCCTTTGGGGCCCCACTGTCTCCAAAAACAATGTCAGCAAAAGGCAAAGCATCATAACCATACAATGCATGGAAAGGTGACATACCAATGGAAATATGATGGGTGATGTTGTAGCAGTACTCGCCCCCATCAAATCCATGCTCTTTGTTGCCCAGTCACATAGTTCCGAAGATAGCCCTCAAGCCATTTGTTGACCTTCTCAGTTTGACAGTTGGTCTGTGGATGGTAACTAGTGTTAGGGATGAGTTCAATACCCACTAATCTGAAAAGCTCCTACCAAAAATCCCCCATGAACCGAATGTCTCTATCACTGACTATGGTCTTAGGAAGTCCATGCAAGCGAAAGACCTCCCTAAAGAACAACCCGGCTACCTGTGATGCTGAATACCGCATCGAAATGGCAAAGAAGTGACCTTATTTGTCAATCGATCCACCACCACATAAATGTAATCTTTGCCCTGCACTGCAGGGAGCCTTGTGATAAAATCCATAGAGATACTCTCCAACTTCCTCTCAAGAATGGGGAGTGGCTGCAACAACCCAACTGGATGGGTCAACTTGCCCTTGTTCCTCTGGCAAGCCTCACACTCCTGCACATATCTCAACACATCCCCCTTGAGGCCTTTCCATGTGAAACGCTCTCTAATCGTCATATATGTCTTCCGGAACCCCTGGTGCCCTGATAGTGGAGAGTCATGCGCTGCATTGAGAATCCTCTCCTTCAACTGTGAACCCGACACCAAGAATATGCGCCCCTTGTAGTAAATGACCTTAGCCATCACATTATAACACTCATCATTGTAGATACCCTCCAAAATCTCACATGCCTCCCAGTCCTTGGAGGACTCCACCAACAATTGTGCCTTCCAATCATCGCAGATGCTCATGAGTGAAAGTTTCGTAGACCTCCTAGATAATGCATTTGCTACTATGTTGTGCTTGCCTTTGACATACTTGATATCGAAGTCATAGGCTTGCACCTTGCTGACCCATCACTGTTGCCTGTCACTGAGGCCCTACTGCCCCATAAAATGGCGAAGACTATTTTGGTCAATCTTCACCCGAAATCTGTTGCCCACAAGATACTATTAGAATTTGGCCAATGCATACATCTCCTTGTCGTAAATAGAATACGACCTGTCATGCTGAAGGAGTTTTCGGCTCTCAAAGCGACAGGGTGTCCATCTTGAGACAATATTGTGCCAACCCCCTCCTCTGATGCATCGCACTCCAATGTTCTGTGTGAAGTCTGGAAGTGCCAAAACTAGGCAACTACTCATCACCTCCTTGAGGCGATCAAATTCCAACTATGCTCTGTCCGTCCATGCAAAAGCCCCCTTCTTTGTTAGATCTGTGAGGGGAGCCACTAGCTATGAGAAGATCTTTACGAACTTCCTGTAGTAGGTGCATATGCCTATGAATCCCCTCAACTCAGTCACATTCTGGGGCTCAAGCCAATCCCGGATGGCCCTGATCTTCTCCTCATGAACCCTCACTCCATTTGCGCCAATGATATGTCCCAAGTAGAGCATCTCTATCAGCCCAAACTCACACTTGGACAACTTGGCGTAAAACTGTTGCTCCTCTAATATACGCAACACCATCTCCAAGTGTTGCAAATGCTCCTCCCACATCCAGCTGTAAATAAAGATATCATCGAAGAACACCAACATAAACTTTCGCAACTACCCACGGAATACATGATTCATGCATGACTAAAAGGTGGCAGGTGTGTTGGTCAACCCAAATGGCATGACCAAAAACTCAAAATGCCCATGGTGGCACCGAAAAGTCATCTTGGGGATGTCCTGATCCCTCACCCCGATCTGGTGGTACCCCGAGCGTAAATCTATCTTAGAGAAGTACTTGGCGCCTATAAGCTCGTCCATCAGCTCATCAATGCACGAGATGGGGTATCAGTTCTTCAAGGTCTTCTTGTTGAGCACCCTCTAATCAATGCACATGCGCAAAATCCCATCCTTCTTCTTCACCAGACCAACTGATGAAGCGAAGGAGCTAGAACTCGTCCTAATGTGCCCCAACGGCAGCAACTCCTTGATCACACACACAATCTCGTCTTTGTAGGCCTTCGGATGCTTATAAGGAGTGGTGATAACTGCCTGCACCCCAAGCTCCAGCTCGATGGTGTGCTCAAATCCCCTGGCAGGTAGCTGCTCTGGTGGTATGTCCCCAAACACTACCGAGTATCTATCCAAGATGGCCTGTATGTCTGGGTGAGGTGGCTTGGGTTGTCCCCCAACCTCTGAACTCCTTAGCTCCACTACCCATGCTATGTCCCCATGACTCAAGTCTGCCTCCATCTTGTGCACTAAAACTGTCTGTGGAAGGTACGGATGCATGCCCTAATGAACTACCAATTTGCCATCAGGCCCTGTGAACTCCATCTCCAGTTTCTTCCAATCAGTGGTACCCAACCAAAGGAGTAGAGCCACTGGACACCCATCACTGCGTTGGTGTCTAGCACATCCACAACAAAGAAATGACATGTCACCGAGTAGTTCCCCATGGTCACTATCAAAGCGGGAACATATCGGGTGCACTGCATAGTCTTGTCCCCCGGCACCAAAACGAAGAACCCCTCAAACTCCTCTGTAGTGATGCCCCACCTCTGAACCATCTAGGCATCAATGAAATTATGGATGGCCCCACTATCTACCAAAACTAACACATTGTCCCTGCACTATGCCTCGGATCCTCAAAGTCAAAAATTTGGGAATTCTATGCAAAGAAGCAAGGACTCCCCCAGATGGTGCGAAAGGTGCTCCCCCAAGTGGTGGTGGTGGTGGTGGTGGTGGTGGTCCCCTCTGCATGACCCTCATTGTCTCCCCCGACGAACTCCCACTCCACAGCATCCTCTTGGTCACTATCCGAAAACACCTCGATGTAGTGGGCCTTGCCTGTTGTGCACCGGTGCCCAAGTGCCCACGACTCCCAACAAGTAAAACAGTGTTTCCTCCTCCCGAGGTCTCTCCTAGTTTCCTCATCTAACTGCCCACGCCCTTAGGTTGCTTGCTGTGGTGGGGATCTAGTGTCGCTCCCCTTTTGTGAGTAGGGAGTCCGTGATGCAATGGGTGCTCTAGTCTTGGGGATTGCCCCTGCAAATCTCTGGCACAAGTCACAGCCTCCTATAAGGTAGAGGGCCTGCGTGACTTCACCAGTCCACGTAATGGCTCAAGTAACCCCTCTATGAATGTGTACGCCCTCCTAGCATCAGACGGGTCTGGCACCATAACTGAAACCCTCAAAAACTTCGATATATGATGCTCAGGCAGGCCAGTCTCTATGTCGGGTCAACTCCCTGAAGTGAGCCTCTAGGTCCCCTCCTATCAAAACACTCCACCACTCTCCGTGTGAAGTTCCCATAAGAGAACAAGCTGGCATGCCCCAATGTGGACAAGCCATACCAAGTGCAAGGTAGCCATTTTGACGGCTTCCCCCTCCATCATCTAATTAAGCTGGAAATAAGTATCCAACTTCTCTACCCAAGCTCGAGTTGTACACTTGGCAGAGCCATCATATATGTGAAAGTACATCCCCCCCAATAGTACGATGCAACTTTGAGTTCTATGTGTTCGGTCCCCCACTGTACCAACCCTTCTCATTTTGTTTGAGCTAGCAATAGTCTCTGAATGATAGGGATGCTTTGAAATCTTCCCCCGTGGATTGGCACTCCCTGAACAAATCTCCCATGGGCATCTGGTCATCCTACCATCCGTGCTCACTAGGTGCTTGTAAAGACCAAAAAAAAACATATGTAAAACAGTAAAAGAGATTTTAACCTGAACCTGTAATTATTTTTGCTGAAATCTGATAGAGCTGTTGAGGGTACCTACCTATGCCCTTGCTGTTGATGATGCCTCCAGCTCACTGTTTCGGTTACCAAAAGACCGAATCCACCCAGCCAAACTGAGCAGAACCTGGCTACTCAATCCAGTGAGCTTCTTAACTGAAGCCGATTGTTCCCCTGTGCCTAGAACCTCAGAACAATTCAGGCTCTTCCTGTGGATGATCTCCCGTAGATAATGTTCCTCCTCCTTCCGATTTTCTTTCCTTTGTCCCCCCTTTCTAAATCTCTGTTCTGTGGTTTTTATCCGGTTGCTTGGCGGTGGCCGCTCTTCCATCAACAGCCCATCGCTTAGTTTGCTGGTGACACGCTCCTATGTCACGTATTATCTCCCTTATCTCTTTTAAAGGTCACATATATATGTTTTATGATTTAATAAATCACATTATGTTTTATTAAAGTACTCTTTTAATATAAACATTATAACTTTATACTTAGTACCCCTATTTAATTAATTTCTTATATATATATTTTTAAAATTATTTTTATTAATTTATTAGTAATAATTTTTTAATTAATAATCTGGAATATATAATTTATAGATAGGTCGTTACAGTGCTGATGGTAGAAAAATAGGCAGCGTGGTTCTAGTTGGCCCACTGAAAGTTGGTGGGTGAGTGGCTAGTGAATGAGGGTCATACTGTTGTGAGGCCCTTGAAGTTTCTCCCTATTCACGATGAAGGCTCTTATCCCTATTCTGTTGTTTGATCTCCTCCAACATCTCCTTCTGTCCCTTAGCCAAATCATTTAGGGCCTTCAAAAGGCTATCGAATGTTGCTTCTTCCTTACTCTTTGCCTCCCCCATATCTGCTACGATTAATGCCTTCCCACTTGCGTCTATATTAGGTGCAATCTCCAACACCCTTTCCCTGCTCCTGTACCTCTGTATCCGGTAAGTCACATTTTGCCTATCCTCCTCATTCATAGGAAAGTTTCCCCACGGCTGAGCCAATATTTGAGCTCTGATACACTTTAATGTTCCTATTTAGGAAAAACAGTGATATGGAAAGCAAACAACAAATATAACACAAAAACTTTAAACACTTAGTGAACACCCATGTAAACTCCAGAAGTGATAACCAACTGAGCCATTTTACTAAGCAATTGGAGCAATAGTACAATGGTGTGGAAGGAGTACACCTACGCTTGCCTCAATGGCAAGCTTGACAAAACCCAGGTGATAGATCACAATTCAAGCTCTCAAAATAAAAGAAAAAGAGATATATGTAGTTTCCACTTAACCAAGTCGCGTATACACGCGGGATCACCGATTAAAAGTCGCGTATGCACGCACTTTCATGCATGGAAAAGCGCGTACATGTGGGAAAACTTATTTTTAGTCCATGATATTTGGTCCTTGGTATTTGGACCTATGGTTTTGGACCATGGTAACTCGTCCGAAGTGTTGAACCCAGGTATTGGTTCTAAGTGGTTTTGGACCATGGTATTGAGTAAGGACTAAGACTATAAAAGGGGAAGGAGATCATTAGGCAAACGCATTCACTCAAGGATTGAATATCTTATGAAGAGCAAGATCTAGAATACTAGTGATTGGGTTATGGTGCATAGCTGGATCTGAACCAAGGAGGAACCTGAGCGCTAGAAGAAGGATAAGTTCTATTGATGGGTCAAGATCTTAAGGCTTGAATTGTAGTTTCTTTGTGTGATTTTGATCTGCTATATTTGGCGCATGACTTGATCTATAAATATGATAATCTGGGTATAACTGATGTCTGAATAATTGAAAAGGGTAAATTATCTTTTATAGATCTGTACGCAGGTTCGGCACAGCAAAGGTGCGTATACACGCTGGTTCGGTAATTCAAAATAGCGTATACGCTGGTTTTCCTTAATACAGAAGCGTATGCACGCAGGTTCTTCATCTTGAAGTAGCGTACGTCTCATAAAATATGTTTTAGCTACTTCTGTTTATTGCTACAGTATTCTGGGTTTAGGATTGGTGTCTGGTTACTGTTACTGTATTCTGGATACAACATTCAGAGAAGTGATTGATTGATTCAGTTTTGGTTGGTGCAAAGGGGATTAGTTGATGCAAATATATTTGATGTTTGATTGATGTTACTTATGGATCCAATCTGAAAATTTATGAAACGTGGTCCCTAGAAGAAAAGACAAGGTTGTAGCGTTCTGTAAGTCAGCACCTATGTACTAGTACATCAGCTAGTACAAGAGCTAATGGGGTTGTAGCTCCCTTCCAGGAGAAGCTGGAGAATGAGAGAAGGTTGTAGCCTTCTGCAGGTAGAAGCTTGCGTACTGGTATAAGACTGCACCAGTACAGAAATATTGTAAAAAGAAGTTTCTTATTAACAAGAAGATAGAGAAGCATTGTAGCAAGTGGTTTTCACCCACATTGGGTTTCCACCTTATATCTTATGTTCATATGTGTCATGATATGTTCTGTTCACTGCACCTGTTTACTGTCCTTATGGTTAATGAAGTTCAGATGCACTGATTAAAAATCAAATAGATTAATTAAATCTTCAGTTTGCTGAATATATGCTAGTTGTTGTAGACACAGTTGCGTGTATACGCTGGTTTCCATATCTGAAGTAGCGTATATCTAAGTTTGAAAATGAAAAATTTTTTGACTTGATAATATTGATTCACCCCCCCCCCCCCCTCAGTATTATTTCCAACATCTTCATCCCTTCAGGATAAAGAGATTTTCTAGGGCTTGGTACGAAATTTTAGGGAGGAGGAATTTAGGATTATGTCCAGACAAGTTTCTTCATTTATGTCTCCTCTAAGCATCCTCCAGTTTTGAATGAATTCCGACAGTGGAATTTCAAATAAATTGATGCCCTAGTTATCACACCAAGAGGGAACCCTTGAAGCTCCTTTGACTTGGGGATTTCTTGCAGGTTTGAACTTTGTAGTTCATCATTCAAAACCTTTTCTCTTAACTATAGGTGATCATTGGATGAGCCTTTACCACAGTATATCTCTCAACCCTTAGTCTTATAGTATTTCTCTAAAGAGGTTTTTCATGGAAAGTCGCCCTAGCTTCTCCCAAAGCTCACACTTTCATTGAATCTTTCCATTAAATGAACCATCTTTGCCTCACTTTTAACCCTAGTACAAACACATCAATCACAAGCGAGGGATTTTGGAAGTTTTGATCTTAAGCATTCATCATTTTTTAATATTCCTAACCCTGAGGTCATCCTTCCCTCAAGGCTTTCTTGGAGAGCCCTTCTTTTGCTTCTAAAACAAGCAACCTATTATCTGAGCATCTCCTTTGAATGGGCATTAGAAATCACATTGTGCATCGTTATTGACCTCATCATTCTAGTGATTTCCCTATACCGAGACTCCTCCCATCTGTGAAATCCATAAAGAGTAGGAGACATTGACTGAGGTGACAGTGGGTCATTGTCCCATTGTTGCCACTTGATCTAGTAGTAGTCCCTTTGGAACCCCTCCTAGGACCCTTGCTAAATTAAGTGGTAACAAGATTCATGCAGCTCTGATTATCACAATATATCATGGTTAGTTCTAGCACATGATCAAACAGTCCCGCGAGTAGCTTCCGAAGCCACACTGCTTCACAACTCACCAAGCTAGCTGCAATATATTCTGCCTCCATAGTACTGAATGCGACAAATGTCTTCTTCTTGCTCATTCACAAAATCATAGAGGAGCCCAAACTAAAGAAACTACGGAGGTACTCTTTCTATCTTCAACACTCCTTGCCCAATCTGCATCTATATATTCCTACAGCTATATGTCACCAAAAGTCAACCGTACCACACAGATATCTCAATATGTGCTTTTTGCTAAAACCCAATGATCATGTCTCGGTTCCACCTGGAATTAGTTCAACGTGTTCACTACAAAGCAAAAATCTAGCCTGGTATTAACCAAATACATCAACGAGCCAATGAACTTATGTTACATGGATGGATCTACCAAATCGGACTCACTATCTCTCAGCTTTCTTAGATTTGTGACCACGAGAGTCGGCATTGATTTACAATCCATCGTTCCAAATTCCTACAGGATTTCGATAATATATTTTCCTTGACCAAGAATGATTTCGTCGGGCTTCTGTCATACTTCTAGCCCTAAATAGTAGTGTGTTAACCCAAATCCTTCATATCAAATTCAGAAGCCGGCTCCCTCTTACACCAAATAATTAGATGATCCACACCTGTCAAAAATAAGTCATCAACATACAGTAATAGAATCACAAGTTCATTTTTCTTAACCTTGAAGTACATGTTTGGATCTGCATCACTCTTGGGGAAACCAAGTCTTGTCAGATAACTGCCAAATTGTGTATACCAACCTCTCGGTGCTTGCTTAAGTCCTTACAAGGCCTTCTTCAATCTGCATACGTGAGACTCTCTTCCATGGACCTCAAAACCTTGAGGTTGCTCTATATACAATTCTTCCTCAATCACACCACAAAGAAAAACAGTCTTTACATCCATCTGATGTAAATTCCAACCCATAAAGGAAGCAATAGAAATAATAGATCTCATGGTAGTGTACATGTTAACAGGAGCAAAATTTTCATCATAGTCTTCTCCCTCTTTCTAGAAGAACCCTCTAGCCACAAATCTCGCCCAATATTTGTCAATAATTCCATCCACTGCATGCTTGATCTTGTATACCCATTTGGAGGACACCATTGTTTTTCCTTCAGGTCTAGGCACAATCTCCCATAATTCTTCATAATTGATTGGTATTCTTCTAGCATAGCATCCTTCCATACTTGCTAACTAGATGCTTCTTCAACGATGGAAGGTTCAACATGAATAAGATTAGTCAATAAAGTTGCATATCCAGAATACCTCTTTGGCCTCTTGCATTCCCTGAAGGAGCCACATGTTGTTGCATGTCCTTCTACTTCCTATAAAGTGGATCTTAGCCAAGCTAGCATCTTCCTAATTTCAGGAACAACAACCAAATCAACTGGACTGCTAGGCCCTTCTGGCTCTTCTTGACGATTAACAGGATGTTCCGAAGGATTTGATGGACCAAAACCTTCTTCTTCCTTAGGAGCTTCACATTTTTCATCCTCATCAGAGTCCATGTGAACTTCTTTGGATTTCCAATAAGCCACATTCTCATCAAAGGTCACATCCCTGCTAACTTCAACTTGTTTTTGTCCTAGAACATATATTCTATAGGCCTTTGATGACTCACTACATCCAATGAATATTCCTTTCTTTCCTGCAGGCTCTAACTTCCATCCCTTATCTTCAGGTTCATGAATATAAACAGGACAACCAAATATTCTCAAATGACCAACCTGGGGTTTTTGTCCGATGAACACTTCTTTAGGATTCTTGTCTTCCAAAATTCAATGAGGACTTCTGTTTTGAATGTAGATGGTTGTCATAGATGCTTCATTCCATAGAAACATAGGAAGGTCTTGATTGTGCATCATTACCTTCACGGATTCTTCAATATATCTATTATTTCTTTCAGCAACTCCATTTTGTTGTGGATTGTAAGGGGCTATTAACTCCCTCTTAATCCCAACTTCTTTACAAAAAGGTAACGAGCTCCTTGGAGGTGTATTCTCCTCCATTATCATATCTCAAGATCTTGATCTTCTTTCTCTTCAAGTATTCTACTTCAGCCTTAAATTCTTAAAATTTGTCAAATACTTCATCTTTCATATTCATGAAGTAGATCCACGTCTTACGAGAGAAATCATCGATAAAGATCACATTGTATCAAGATCCTCCAAGAGATTTTACTAGCATCAAACCACATACATCGAAATGGAGCAGATCTAGAATTTCCTTAGATCTACTTTCGCTACTTGAAAAAGGCTTTTTGACATTCTTCCCAAGCGCACATCTTTTACATACTCCTTGTTATACCTGCAACTCAGGAACACTTGTAACCATCTGCGTTAAGGTTGGCAAAGCTCTAAAGTGAAGGTGAGAAAATCTCCTATGCCAAAGCTCACATTGATTAACATCATAATGTACAAGTGCTTGATTACATTGTTTCAAAAGTCTATACAACCTTCCTTCATGAACTCCAATCACTCTAGCGAAATCTATCAGTGTTGCGAACATCACGATAAAATCGCGAATTTTTCGCAATGCCGATTAAATCGCCCAATTTTATCGGCAATTTTTTCAATTTGAAAAAATCACAATTTCTTTTTTTTAACTCGCAAGTCGATGCGTAAAAATCGCCAGGCCACTCGATATAGCAGTTTTAAAGCTAAATTTTGGTTTTATTTTCTCTCATTTTGCAGACAGAGGACAAAGGTGAGAGCTAAGGAGGAGGAGAATTCATTTATAAGGGCAAGAGAGGAGAAAAGTAAAGGAATTTAGCATCCCAAGCAAAAAAAATCATGTTTGGACCAAGTTTCTTCAGCAAGGCGTGGTTTTCAGGTATGGACATCAAATTTGGCCCTAATTTTTTTTTTCTTATTTTTCCTTGGGTTTCTATCACCCATATATTTTACATGATTTTTGCTTGGATTTGAGTGTGTTTTTTTGTCATTTTTGTTGCATTTAGTGGAGAGGGGGTTTTGTGCTCAAAAATGCAAAATCTTGATTGTTAATTTTATTTGTTTAATTTCTTCTTGTGCACTAGTTTTTTTCCATGATTTTTGCTTGGGTTTAATTGTACTTTTTTTTCCATTATTGTTGGCATTGAGCTGAGGGTTTTTTTGTCAAAAATTCAAAATGTTGTCTATAAATTTTAATTTCATTTGTTTAACTTGCAATTCTTCTTGTGCCCTAGGTTCAAACTTCAAACTTCAATCTTACATTAAAACTCAAGATTCAACAAAGTTACAAACATGTCAAGGAAATTGAACCCTATGAGGGAATTTGGTGAACCTAATGGAGGGTTTGACAGATCAAATTTCACTTGCAAGTTATGAGGGAATCATATGACAAGGGGGTATACAGATTAAAGTTCCACCTTGCACAAATTCCTAAACATGAGGTAGGGCTCTGCACAAACACAAATCCAGAAATCCTTCGCAGAGCCCTCAAATCATTGGAAGAAATAGAGATAACCAAAGCGACCAAAGCAGCTCTCTAACCAAAGCGACCAAAGCAGCTCTGAACAGTCAAATGGCAGGGGGGTGGAGTGGCAGGGGTGAGAGGTGACCATGAGAGTGGTACTAGTTCTTCTTCAGCATTAGCATCTACACTCAACCACATAGCTGCCTCATCATTTTTTGTTCCTAGAACCACACCTAGAGCACAACCATCTATCATGTCAGCTCTTAAAAAAAGGGAGAAGGAAGAAGCTAACAAGTTGTTGGGAAAGTGTCTTCTTTGGAGTGATATTCCTTTCAACATTGCTAAGAACAATCCATTTTTCTAGCCTGCGATTGATGTTGCTATTGTTGGCCCGGGGTACAAAGCCCCTTCATATGATAACTTTAGAAAGTGCATCCTTCATAATGAAAAGGTTGAATGCACTAAGAGATTAGAGGAATTTAGGGGGTCATGGGCACACACAGGGTGCACTGTCATGTCAGATGGTCGGACCGATCAAAAGGGTAGAACCCTTATTAACTTCTTGGTTAATTGTCCCAAGGGAGAAATGTTTATGAAATTTGTTGATACATCTGCACAAATCAAAGATGCACGAATATTATGTGATTTGTTGGACGTGTTAATTTAGGAGGTGGGTCCACAACATGTTGTCCAAATCATAACGGACAATGCTGCAAATTATGTTGTTGTTGGCAGGATGCTTATGGAGAGGTATCCTAACTTATTTTGGACACCTTGTGCTGCACACTGCATTGATTTGATGTTGGAGGACATATGAAAAATTCATTTTGTCAAAGATATTGTTAAATCATCAAAAAGCATTACAAAATTTATATAATCATGCACTTGTGCGTAATTTGATGAGAACATTCACCAACAATAAGGAGTTGGTGCGCCCTTCCATTACACGGTTTGCCACTAGCTTCACATCTCTTCAATCCCTCCTGAATTCTATGTGGGATGTGAAGAGAATGTTTCTTTCAGAGGAGTGGAGTGCTTTGCCACATAGCCGCAAACCAGAGGGAGAGGCCATATGCAGGCTAGTTTCATACCAGGAAGACTAAAATTAGCTTTGACATGGCTATTGTGGATAGGAAGACTAAAATTCCAGGTAAGCTTTAGTTTGTTTCAAATTTCATTCTCTTCATACTTTGATTCAACTTTCAAATTTCAATTTTTTTCTTATGTTTATCTTAATTGTTGTAGAAGCATGGTGGAGAAGCTATGGTGGTAGAGTCCCCAATCTCCAAAAACTTCCCATTCGAATGCTCAGCCAAACATGTAACTCCTCTGGATGCAAGCACAACTGAAGTGTATTTGAAAAAATACACACTAAGAAGCGCAACAGATTAAGAATATTCCAATTAATTTTCTGAATTCATTCAATAATATTTTTTTATAATTTATTTATTATTTATAATTTATTAATTTATGACCCTTGTAAAGGTTGGAGTCTCAGCGACTTAATGACATGGTCTACGTCTACTACAATCTTCGATTGTGGGTGAGGCAACTTGAGAAGACACCTAATGTGGAGGCCATCTCATTGGATGGGATTGACACCACTGTTGCATGAAGGGTTGAGGCCGAGAGGCCTATCATGGAGTCAGACCCTGATTGGTTAAAGGAGAAGGTAGTGGAGGGGGTAGCAGCTGCAAAGGAGGAGGAGGAGGAGCAATAGGAGCAAGAGGCGACACCACCTACCATGGTCACCAGTAGAGGACGTGGTCTACCTCCTATAGCTCCTAGTTCTTCAGAGTCTAGATCGCACAACAGAGTCCATTGTCGATGCCAGCCCCAACGCCGCCTTCATCTAGAGGGAAAATTGTTACATTTTCTCGCAAGAGGGGCAAAGGAAATCAGTAGTATTAGTTATTTGGTTCATTTCATTGTATATGACATTGTGATTCATGATATGAGATACATTATTATATTTTTTGTTGATATTTTGAGGTTGAGTTGGGACTCAGGGCTTGTATTCAAGACATGATTCGTTGTTATGCGTGATGTAGCACTAGACATGATATTACACATCTTATATATTAGTTCTCTTTTCATGTTTATGTGTCAATGCATTTATATTATGTTGGATGCTTTAGATAATAAAAAGATTGAAAAATTTTGAAAAAAAACTGATTTTATTTGTATTTGTCGATTTTTACCAATTTTTACATTTTTTTTTCCAATTTCAGACCCTCACCGATTTAATCTCGATCGCGATATTCGCAACATTGGAATCTATACTAGAGCCTTTGGGCCAAACAAGAACTTTTCCATCAACGAATGCTACTCTATCTCTTTTATCTTCCAAGCATCAAATAGAAACTAGATTCTTCTTCAAACCCATACATATAGTATGTTACTAAGATGAACATTATCACCTAATTCTAGCTCAATGGGTGTTTTCCCAATGCCTTTGACTACATAATTGTTGTTGTCTCCAAGTTCCACCTTTTGTGATAATCTTCTTTTCATCATATTTGTGAGGTTGTCTCCATCTCCCATCATGTGCCGTGACGCACCACTATCTACTACAAACAAGTCTTCACTATCTACAACAGAACCAGTAAGTGCAGAAAAATAGAAGAATTATTTATTACCTGAATCTTCATTCTTAAGCTTATTTGGAAGTTCATCCAAGTTTGTCGTGTTAGCATGATGGCTTCCCTTCCTCTTTCTATCATTCGATCTTTCACAACGATCACTTCTATAATGACCAAATTTGTGACAATGATATCATCGAACCTTTGACATGTCTCTCTTTCCTTGAGGAGCAAATCTTCTTTCTTCAGGTCTTCTTCCTTCATTTCTTCTTCCTTTGTTTCTTTGAAAGCCAAACTTCTTTCTTCCTCCACCTTTCTTGAAACAAGTTGCATCTTTAGATCTTTGAATCTTGCCTCTTGATATGAGCCTTGATTCTTCTTGAGTACATGCAGTCCATAGTTCATCAAACTTTGGAGCTTCTTTACTAGCACATATTCCTGCTACAAATGAGTCCCATAATTCAGGTAAACCATTACGTGTTGTAGTAACTAGTTCCTTTTCAGAAATGATTTCATCAGTCGCTTGAAGTTGATCTCTCAATTGAGAAATCCTCATAAAATATGAAACTATAGTATCATTCTAACATCACGAAGTTCATTCTTCAAACTCATTACTTGACCAATATTGATGATAGTGTACAATCTAATTAGGGCATCATACATTTTCTTTGAAGAGTCAAGATTTATGATATATGGGATCAAATGATCTCTTACGAAGTCTACAATGATACTTCTAGCTGTAATATCATCTTTCTCAAATTTTAATTTCTCTTCATCTTTCTCCGGTTCAGTGACCTTGCCTTTCATAATAGCCTAGAGATCCTCCTTTGCAAGAAGAAGATCAATCCTTATTTTCCAAGCTCTGAAGTTTGTAGCTCCTTCTAATTTGTTTCATGCCTTCATATGGGAACCCATAGTCATGAACGAGCAAATATATTGTAGATATAGGTCTTCTTCAAGAGTGGTCTCTTACCAAAGCTTCTTCAAGAGTGATCTCAATGTCCTTTTTGTCACTAAAGCTCTGATTCCAAGTTGAGTTTTCAAGGGCAATAGATACAAGCACAATATTTCTAAAATACTGATAATTACTTCTAATGATATAGATCTTCTTTTAACAATTCCAGTTTATCATGAAGCAATTACATTTCAGAAATTCAAGCATAAAACCATAAGGACAGTAGAGATCACAGTGCATAAAGAGAACACACAATTTACCCTGGGAAAACCCACTTGGGGGAAAAATCCAGAAACCTTTTTCTTAGATATATTCTTTAGTTCAACAAGAGATACATCTAATGTTGCTAGTCAACTATGAGGTCAAACTGACCAACAAAGCTTCTGGTCGAACCTGGTCTCCAACCCTCACGTCAAGTTTCCAATCTGCGCTGCAACTCAGCTTGATCTGATCTGCCCTAGGTTGAATTTCAGCCTCCCAGAAACTGTCCAGAAACCCAAATATACAA
Organism: Pinus taeda; assembly: GCA_000404065.3. Lineage (NCBI taxonomy): Eukaryota > Viridiplantae > Streptophyta > Pinopsida > Pinales > Pinaceae > Pinus > Pinus taeda. Next base: position 38,023 of record APFE031458547.1, on the reverse strand, counting down.
CCTCCCCGTCTGCCCAGAATTTCGACCTAGCCAGAAACACACGTGCAAGCTAGAGAGAGATGTGAATTAGATGTGAGAGCGAGAAAGATGATCTTAGTCCTTCTTGTCCTTTGCTTGAATGCCCAGAAACTGTCTTGCTTGTGAAAGGTCGAACGGTGCATTTGTGGAGGAGGCCGAATGCCTTTATATAGTGTTTTGCCTTCATGAATGGGCATGTCTTTTCACTGGGGCCAATATGACTATTTTGGGGCCAAAAAATCAAATTTCAAAATTCAAAATTTTCTCTTTTAAATCTGACATGAAGAACATGTCTTATAATAATTCTTTCAAGGACTAAATAATCAAAATGACATGAAGAACATGTCTTACAAATTATTTATACATTACAAGGGCTAAAATATAAATTATGAAGACCGACCATAGCTAAAAAATTCAACACCAAGTCCTTTTGGTTTCTCAAGTGAGTGTATCCTATAATTGCCCTGTAATTTCCTTGGGTTATTCACCTTTTTTATCAAAGTCCTTTATGACCTAGCCAAGTCCTTCTAGCTTGAAGGTGAATGTATTCATCTCCCCTAGTAAAAGTCTTTTATGACCCAACCAAAGTCCTTTATGGCTTCAAGGGATGGTCTACCCAATCCCGCAAAGACCTCATCAATCCCTTCCAATGAGGGAGATACTCAACATCATACTAGCTCGTCTTTAAAGTATGTCCACAATCTGCTCATCTGTGGATATATACTGGAGCTCCACTACTCCTCCCTGCATCATGTCTTGGATGTAATGACCTAGCCATGTCCTTCTAACTTCTGAAGCCATACTACTTCATGACTTGCGATATTGGTTGCGATACTTTGCCTTTGCCTGAATTTGTATATTCTTGTAGCCTCACTTCACCTTCTGAGATATACTCCAAACCACATCCAATTGTACAACACAGTTACCACATGCTTTGTTGCCATCCACTATACATACCTCAGTTCAACCATAAATTGGTTTAGGGTGCTCACTGCAAAGCGAATATTTGTCCTGGTATTAACTAGGTACATCACAGATCCAATCAATTGCTTGTACATTGTGGGATCCACCAAATCTAAATCTCCAATCCCAAGAAATAGTGTATCTAATAGAATCCTTCATTTTAATCTCCGAGGCCAACTCCCTCTAACACTGAAGCAGGTCTTTTCTATGGTAGTCCTGGCTGCTCCCTCTGTCACGAAAGCAAATTCTTCTACCACTGTTGCTATGTCACATGGGCAAGTCCTTCTGCCACTGCTTCTTTTTCTATCATGTAAGCAAATCCTGCTATTGCTACTCCCTTAGGCAAGTCCTTTTGTTATCTAACGCACTGCTCCTAAAGACCTTTTGGTCTCTAAGCACCGTGACAATCTTAGCTCATGACATCCTCTAGAAAAGTTGCTCCTTCCACTCTACCTGACTATCTAATTCATCAGTACTGGAAGCTCTTTCGGTCATCTATCACAGACCTGGATGTCTATACAATTTCTTCCTTTCGAACACAAATCATTCTTCTTCTCAAGTCCTAGAGCAACAATATCCTTGTAGTCCACTCCCTCTTACTAGGAGAACCCTCTTGCCACAAATTTTGCTTTGTTCTTCCCAATGCTGCTATGTGTTTGCTAGAATCATTGCATTACAATGTACCCATTCTTCCCGCCATTCAGGAGGCCATGGAAGAAAAATCATGACCAAGCAAAAAATACAAAAACAAGAGGCTGACAAAGGAATAAAATAGTAATAGTAATCAAGGGAGAAAGATATGAATGACTTATCTTTTGATTAAACTACTGAGAGTTGTAGGGAATTGTCGACTCCCTCTTGATCCTTGCCTCCTTGCAAAAATCAATGAAGGTTATCTACAATCTCATCAGTCTTGGATTCCTTGTCTTCTTTTGTGGTGGATGCTCATCCTTGTCCTCAACATCAACCACTGATGCATTTTCCTTTTTCTTGCATAAGAGCTAGGGATTCTCCATCCTGCAGATTCATCATGTTATCTAGCCACACCAAAGGCTCAACAACAAGCTAGCATCAATACCAAGTCAACCCCCTTGCTATCAAGGGGAGAAACCAAGTGTGCATTACACAAACTCCACTTGTATTCAGCACTCTAGGTTCTGCTCTAGGGTTTCATCCCACAAACCCTAGGACTTTCTCATCCAAGACTTCAATACAAGTTGTAACCTCCAAGCCTTCTCTAGGTTTACATACCCCATGTCTTCCAACTCTTGTACCACACAACCATAAAGACAAGAAAGGCACATGCTTTAATACAAATGTTTTGATAGGCTCTTTTCATGCTTTATATAAAAGTAGCCGAAGGAGCCTTTCCCCTTAGCTCCCTCTAGCTCTAGAGTAACTTCCTTAGTGGACAAATCAGAGAGGTGTCCTTAGTCAAATTAACAACTTCCTCCTAGTAAAAATTCTTAATAGTCAAGTTAACCACATCTAACGTGGATAATAAACAAGGATTTGACTCCATGTCAAATGTAGGTTCATGCTTGTCCCCAACAACTTCAAATCAATTTTTACACATCACATGTCATGTTTGAGAAAAAAGTTGTCATCATCGACAGTGTAGACTGTCTAAAGCATAATACTAAATAAGGAGGATCAAACAAACTTTGTTGCATTTCTCTCACCTTAGGTCATTCCATAAGAAAACATGATGTGGCACCAATCTTTAGATCATTCTTCATACTGCAATTTGACCATTGATCACTAAGTATTATAAATATTATGAATACCATTGTGGATAATTCCATAAGTCTTACCTATATAGGTTGTCCTTTGTCTCCAACGCTCACATAAAGGCTTCTTCTTTTGGCCAGCACCAACCACTAGTTTTTTAGCATTCCTTGTAGCCCTTTAGTCCTATTGAAAAGTGTAGCTTGGGAGGTACTCCCACAAGCCTTGGGGTACTAGGTTTGTGTGGATTTGACCCACAAAATGGACCTCTGTGGGCAAAAGTACTCAAGTTGCAGGCTTTGAACCCAATGTTGAGGGCTAAAGACCCAAAGATAATGTTTGTTTATTCTAATTGTTGTAAGAGGGCACCTTTGATGGACTAAAAGGAGGCACCTAAGGCAACGTTAGAGAGATATAAATATAAGAGACCTAGGAGAAGTCTCAACGCAACATAGCAATCATCGTATGTCTATGTTGCCACTAGAAAGGAGAGGCGGAAACTCGGGAGGAGCCGCAACTGGAGAAGGAGCAAGGTTATGGTATGTTTTCTATTGAAAAGAAGTTGAGTTTGCCCTAGCAGCCAGGCCGAGTTTTCTGTGTGAGATTTGTACCTTATAAGGCTCTATCTAGGCCTAAACAAAGAGGAAAGGCAGCCACTAAAATTCTGTTTGAGATCTGGTTTTTGTTTTGTGTACAAGGAGGAGGGTCGAGCCCTAGAAGAGGCCTAATAAGCTTCAGTCTAGTCTACTGTAGAGGGTCAAAGGGCCTCAAAAGGTTGTGCAGATATTTTTGTGGAGCCCTAGAGGAAGCCAGAATTAGCCTCAGACTTGGAAAAGAGACAAAGAGTTATCTCAAGGAGAGAGAGAAGCATGGGACACGCTGAGGGTTGATGTGTTGTTGAAGATTAATCGTTGAGTGTGATTGTGAAGTCTATCCATCAAGAAGGAGTGGACAACGCTGGTTTAACAACTAATATATAGTCATCTTGATGAACTAAGTGACTGTGAGTAAGCAGTTGATTTGGGGTTTGTTAATTTTAGATAACAATGGTATGTTCTATGCTTAAGAGCAATTTACTTCATTTTTTCTTAGTAGCCCAATATCAATTTCCAAATTAGCAATCACATTAACATGACGATAAATGCAGATAGAACATAAAAAGCGGAAGACAAGCCAAGACAAGAGGACACAATATTTGGCGGATGTCAGGGAAAAACCCCAATGTGGGGAAACTAGATCAAGTCTTCTTATTATTCTTCAAAAGTTCAGCAGAGAGAGAGTACAATATACAAAATTCACTTGCCCAATCACAGTGAAATATGTCCAATCAAACTGCAATCAACAAGATGCCCTAACCAGAAAGTCAACACTGGTCAACTTAGCAGAATTACACCTCTAAATCAGCTCGGTCAAACCCAGTCAATTCGGCCTCCAAGGCCAGTCTGAATTAGCCCAAAATAGTCCCGAAAATATCAGTCTAACTTGGTCAACGCAGAGTCAAACTTGTGGTCAACATTGTTCAAACAGCTCAGAATGCCTCGATTTCTATGCCCAGAAATGCAGTCTACCCAAACAGAATTTCTCCAAGAAAAATTGCAGTGAAACAAGGTCAATTGTTGCCTGGTCAACCATTCTGCGATTTGGTCAACACATAAAACAAAAAATCACAGACTGTCCTTCGCATGTGTGGAGGAGAGAGGTTGCCCAAAAATCCGTACACCCAATATGATGCGAAGAGAGAGAGATATGTGAGTGATGAATGATGTCCAAAAGAGGTAGATGCTCCTATTTATATGCAACGTTCAGGGTGAAGAGACGTGACTTTTGAGTTTCTGAGCCTACATTGGATTGCTAGCTGACTTGACAATTTGACCATAGAAGAAATAAATTCATAATTCCATTTATACATGTCAGAATGAGATGATATTTAGATCAATCCTACACCTCTCGGAAAGAGGAATCCAACAAAAATATCATCTCCATCATATGAGTTTTCCAAGGTGGAGATTGGCCCTAGTTGCCAATTTTAATAGGGTTGCTAAATGCAGTGTCCCTTGAAGGACAAAGAACATTGTGAGCATCTGATATGCAAAGATCTTGATGGAGCAATTTCTTTGTGAGTATAAGAGGCAAAGGGTTGCCAGGTGTCCAGACAAAATGGACTGAAAGGGCTAGAAGCTAGCTACAACAAGTTAAGTTTTGTTCTTGGTCTTTTGGGCAAATTGAGGGTCAAAAGAAGTTGACCTCAAGCCCTAATTGTCTTGTATCAGGGCTTTGTAAGGGCCATGATCCCCGGTACAAGAGCCCTACGTTTATTTTATTGAAGGACTACAAAAATAAGCTTTGGGTCAAATATTTGTTTTGTGTACTTTGTTGATTCATTGTTTTTACATTTCCGTTGTGAGAAGTGCCTATAGTTGTGCATTTCAGTGTGTTTATAATCATGATTAGACATAGACCTGATCTGAGATACTAGGAAAAATCAACAAGTCTAGCGTTGGTTAGTCCAGTTCTACTACAGCACCTTGTCTCAGCTCTACCATCCCTCTCACAGACTTTAGAGGCCTTGGTTTGTTTCTAAGTCGTTGCAACCCTCTTTAATGCCGCTCACTCTATCTGGGCATACAATCTAAGGCCCTCGACCCTCCTCTAGGGTTGCGGTGCTTCCTTTGTTCAGAACAAATCCTACACATACCTCAAACAATCACAGAGCTCGACCTTTATACTACAGGACAGACCCTCGGGTCACTTGTCCAAGGCCTCGGCCTCAGACTTTTGTTCCTTCTTCAATCTGCGGTTAGGGCATCAACCCTCCTCCACAATCCAAACTTGGCCAAAACTTTGACCCTTGATGAACAAACTTACTAACCGACTCAACTCTCCTTCCAAGGCACTCCAATGGTTGCTATTTTATCAAGGCTCTAAAACCATATTGAATTTTCTACAAGGATGCTTAGCCGAAACCAATTTTTTGATCTAATAATTACTAACTAATGATTTCCAATCAATTTATCTTATGCCTCTTGTATCATTGTGCAATTATACACAGAAAAATTCAATAGTAATGTAATCAAAACAGTAGGATCATAAAGAGACAACCATGCACAATAAAGGCAGCATATTTACCCTGGGAAAACCCAACCTTCGGAAAAGCCCAGCAACTTTTCTTCTTAGGAGAAATTATTCCTCAGCGAGGCTTACAATTACAAAAATTGTCTAGAATTTGGTTCCAAAACCCAAGTCCAAAATACCAATCAAACTTGGTCAAATGCTAGCTGGTTAATGCTAGTCAAACCACCCAAAAACAGAGAAGTCAACATTGGTCAATGGTAAAAAATTCAACCTGAGGTCAAGTTCAGACTTGCGGTCAAAACCCTATGGTCAAAGTCCGAACTGCAGTCAATGGTCAACTCAATCAAACTTGAGCTTGGTCAAGCCTCAAGAAAGTCGGTCAAACTTCAAAAAAAACTCGGTCAATTCATCCTCTTTCTACTCCTCTTTGCAGTTGCTTAAGAAGATACGTTTGTTGTTGTGTGGTTGGTCAAATGAAGGACTCTCATTGTGTATATACTAGTCAAATGGGGTGAATTTGACCAAGGGTCGCACCTAATCATGGTGGGGCCGACTTGACCATTTTGAGCCTTACATGATGCCCCAAAAATAAAATTGTTATTTTAATTTCCATAATTTTTCTAGGCCAATTTAGGAGGCCTCTAGGTATGCAGGGATACCTCCTGATGCTACACAAAAATCAACATCATCCACCATAACAAATCATTGGAGAGAAGAGTGTGGGAGTAGAAACCATAAGAAGAAAACAAGTACAAACACCGGAAGCAATGGCATCTATCACTATTGTCCACAATTGAACCAAGTAACTTTGAGGAAGCTAGAAATGATGAACATTGGATCAAGGCCACGGAAGAAGAACTAAATCAAATTGAGAAGAATGAGACATGGGAATTTGTTCCAAGGCCAAAGAACGAAAATGTGATTGGGACAAAATGGGTCTTCAAAAACAAACTAAATGAAGATGGAAAGGTGACTAGAAATAAAGCAAGGCTAGTGTGCAAAGTATATGCCCAAGCTGAAGAGATAGACTTTGAAGAAAATTTTGCTCTAATAGCCAAAATGGAAGCAACCAAATGCTCTTGGCCTATGCATGCTCTAAAAGAATTAAAGTGTATCAAATCGATGTAAAATCATCCTTTCCTAATGGGGAGCTAGAAGAAGGATTCCTATTATCAAAAGATGAAGACTACATTTGTAGATTGAAAAATGCCCTATATGGACTTAAGCAAGCCCCTAGAGCTTGGTACTCAAGATTGGACAAGTATTTGCAGCAACGAGGACTCAAAAAGGGAAATGTAGACAGTAATCTCTACATAAAGGAAGATCAAGACAACATGATCATCATTAAAGTATACATTGACAACATCATCTTTGGAAGTGATGATGATAGATTAAGTCAGAACTTTGTAAAAGATATGCAGAATGAATTTAAAATATCTTTGCTTGGGGAGTTGACTTTCTTTTTGGGACTCTGAATATCTCAACTTGATGGAGGCATTTTCATCTCAAACCAAGTATCAAAGAAATGTTGAAGAAGTTCAAAATAAAAGACTGCAAACCTGTGAGCACTCCTATGGTCGCTGGATGCGAGTTGAACAAAGAAGATGAATCCAAGGAAGTGGATCAAAGTCTATAGATCAATGATTGGTAGCCAGTACTATGTAACAACTTCATGACCAAATGTAATGCGAATAGTTGAACAAGTTGCAAGATTTCAAGCTGCACCAAAGGAAACTCATGTTCTAGCAGTGAAAAGTATCTTCAGATATCTCAAAAGAACAACAGACTTTGGGTTGTGGTATCCGAAAGGAAAGGAATTGACACTAGTAGCTTACACAGATGCAGATTGGGCAAGAAGTATCAATGACAGAAGAAGTACAAGTGGAGTAGCCTTCTACTTGGGAGATTGTTTAGTATCCTAGTTGAGCAAAAAGCAATCTTCAGTATCCTTGTCTACAGCAAAAGTAGAATATATTGCACCAACAACATGTTGGACTCAGGTCCTCTAGATGAAGTAAACCTTCCAAGACATACATGTGAAATATGATGACCTATTTTGAATCTTTGTGACAACACCAGTGCAATAACCATCTCCAGGAATCCAGTGATGCATTCCAAGACCAAGCATATTCCTATCAAGTTTCACATTCTAAAGGAGCAAGTCACAAAAAAGAATATCAAGCTAGAGTATATTGGAACGAAGGAACAAGTAACAGAGATCTTCACCAAACCACTTCCTAGAGAGACATTTAAATATCTCAGATAGAAATTGGGAGTAAATTTGCTCGAAATTGATTTGCACAAGCTTCAGCAAAGAAAGACAAGGGGAGAGATAGTGTCGGGGAGGAAATACCTTTTGCCATTGATGTCAAAGGGGGTGAGAAAGATCAAGAAGCACGAAGACAGGGGGAGCATGATCACAGCGGGAGTGTGATGGTTGCCATCAATGACAAAGGGGGAGATTGTTAAAAGAAGTTGTCATTGATGTCAAAGGTTGTTCAGACTCCAAATGAAAGAGAAAGTTACATATTCAAATAACACATTTTGAGATATTATTTTTGGATTTTTGATGCCCCATTTGGATGCCCTATCTTTGAATGCATCTTTACTCCATTTATCTAGCTCAAATTGAAGTATAACATATATGGTTGGAAACAATGTTGCGGGGGAGCGTCCCTCCCCCCTGATCCCACTCCCAATCCGCGCTCCAGGCGGGAGCAACTCGGGAGCACGCTCCCGGCCTTTTTGGGAGCATTTTGCCATTTTTGCCAAAAAAAAAAATTGCAATGATGTTCCAAATGCAAACTTTTTTCAAAGAAACAAATAAGTTTTGAGTGTGGCAGCTTAATGATCAAGTCTATGGCCCTAGTATTGATATGCGATTCATGGTAATGTTAAATTCTTAAAGTAAAAGTGACATTCTCCTTGATCTTCATTTTCATCCTTTTATTTAAATTTTTAACATTACCATGAAATGACTCAGGATGTTTGAGAGTGGTTCCAACCTCATTGGATTTCATATGGAGAAAGTAGAATTTTAGATTTCAATCAAAATCCAACAGACTTATCAGTTTTTTAGGATTTCAGGATTGCAATGGTTCCATTGAATTTTGTCATGTATTAGGGTATGGAACTCGTATTTAATCAAGAGCACCAATCCCTCTATGTACCTTGATTTTAGTGACATTGGTTGTCGAACTCCTCTATCATGACCCTCCTAAAAATGTATGCATCACTCAAACAAAATCTTGACTTGACATGCTATGCTTTTTCTATCTTATGTTAATGCTTAGAGGGTGATATTAATGACAAAGATCCCTATACAGAATAGAGGTAAATGACAAGATACCTCTGGATATTAAATGGCTTACAGGTGCAATATTAGGAGTATGAAAAGATCATGAATTTTCCAACAAGACTAAAAAATTAGACCATTTCTTCGTGGCAGCAAGAGGCCCAAGCATAAGCAATAGATATAGATTTACTTGTCCTTTTCTAGTTCTAGTAGTTTTTTATAACTATGACATCTTCATATTATTATGATATTTTTTTTAAACAATTTGACAATTTAAGTTTTGAAAGTTGGCAATTATAACTATTAGTATGAATTTTATGAAAATATGATGCTTCATGAAAGTTGAAAAGTTGGTTTTCCATTTCAATTTATACATATTCATTTCAATGTTAGAATATTATTTGTTGTAATGGTTACAACCTTAGCTTACAGGGAGTACAACTTTGGTGAATCAATGATGAATAATGTTTCATATATTGAATTTTCAAGCTGAACTTTAAGATTGTGAATAATGAGACTCAATATGTTGTATGTTACTATGTTTACTAACTTGTTGGACATGGTTGATGAGATTATAAACTTCTAGATGATTGTTGTGTATATGTTTGTCATAGATATCTACATTCTCATTCCTACATGTTTTGTTGACATATATGTATCAAAATATAAAAATATAAAAAATATATATATTATATAAAAAAACGCTCCGGGATTCACTCCCAAACCAGGAGGCTCTTGCACCCGTTTTCGCTCCCGCTCCCAAGTAACACTAGTTGGAAAGCTTATTTTGAGACCTTTCCAATGGTATATGGCACTCCCTCTAACTCCTCACAGTAGAGGAGAAATGATTTTTTGAATATTCACCCTACATTCTGCCAATTACACAAGCCAATCCAGCAGTGGACAAGTCGACCTAGTCTAGACCCTAAATGCACTATAAATAGGTGCAAGAAGGAGCATTTCAAGTCATTCACTCAAGAAAGTTCGGATTTGTTCAAACAAGCGAAGAAAAGGAGTTAAGAGGTTCATATCTAATGAACTAGAAGTGAAGAGGAGTTTATTTGGATAGACTTTCATGGAAGGATTTTTGGCACAATTTTGAAGGGTTTTTGGCTAAGTTACCAGGATTCGAATACGGATATAGATATGGATCCGCCAATGTTTTAAAAGGTCAGGATCCAGATACACAAAGGAAACAAGAAGTACAAATATATAAATATATTTAATTATAATTTAAAAATAAAAATTATAAATTTATAATATATAGTTCATATATATTGTAAAATTTAATACCTATATAAAACAATTAATGTATTGCATTAATAACTTAAAATTAAAATATTATTTATGTATAAATAGTAAGTAATGCATACAAATTAAAAAGTTTATAATTAATGTAAACATAATATTTACTATTAAAAAATTATTATTATTACAATTACCTATTATAAAATTATTCAATTATTATAAATTAAATTAAAGGGACACAAACTATTTAGATTCCTTTATAAAGTGAAATGAATTAGGGATTTAATAAGATAATCTATTTGAGACCAAACACTTGGGAGCTAGGATTTTAAAATTCACATTAAGTGTTTTGTCTATAAAATAAGTTTATGTCGAACCTAACCGACTAATAATCGCGTGACACACCAATGGGTTTTTCAATAATATGTCAAATGTCCCAACACACATTTATTAACAGGTCTACGCATGTTGTGACCCGACTGTCCGACCAGCACACATACCTTTTCTTTTTCAGACTTTTTGATTAAGCCGCAAGAGAGCACATTTCATTTTGCAAGTCTTGCTTATTATGAAGGGTCCATTCTTCCAAAGTGGGTCATATTGTCAAATGTTACAACAGACATTTATTAAGAGGTTTGCACATGTTGTTACTAGATTGGTCCAACTGAAACACCTTCATTTGCATGATCGATCAAGACGTCGCCATAGAACACACATGATTTTGTAGTTCTTGCTTACTATAAAGGGTCCATTCTTTTCGTAAGTAGCTCTTAAAGTGCACAAACGGAATCCCAGTAAATCAGGATCTGAATCCGTATCTAATCCAAGGATCTGCGAATCCAACTATCCAACCTCACGGATGGTAACATAGGTTTTTGGCTTATTTTGGAAGGGTTTTTTGGCTTATTTTGAAAGGATTTTTGGCACACCTTTTGAAGGTTTTTGGCCCTAGTTAGAAGGTTGATTGCAAGCATGTTCTTGAGGGCTGAATTATGTCCCCTTTGAAGGCAAAATTTCAGATATGTATAGAGGGCTGGATTCCAGTCTAGAAGGCCAAATTTGAGATCTGTGTGGAGGGTTGAATTATAGTATGGAAGGCCAAATTTCAAATTTGTGTAGAGGGCCGAATTCCAGTGTTGAAGGCCAAATTTCATATCTATGTAGAGGGTTGAATTCCAGTGTGGAAGGCCAAATTCAAGCTTGTCCTGATAGTAGTGACTTGTCCCTAATGAAGTCGAATTGCAAGAGTGAAGTTCTGGTACAAGGAAGGTTGAACTCAAGCCTGTTTTGAGGACTAAATTTTGGTGTGTGAAAAAGACGATTTTCAGGTCTGTTTTGAAGATCTAACATTGTCCTCTATTGATGAGGTCAAACCCTGTGAGAGTTATAGAGGCCGAGTTCTACTGATAAGGAGGTCAAGTTCTGTTGATAAGGAGGCCGAGTTCAAGGATGATTTGTTAAGGGAGGTTTTGTTGCTAAGAAGATCGTGTTTAGGAATCTAAGGGCATGTGTGAAGGACAAAGGAGGAGCTACCAGAAGGGCAGATTTTCTTTGACTAATATTGACTCTTATACAAGCTTTACTGCTAATAAATCAGGGAGTTGGTGCTTCCTTTTAGTTGGTGTTGATAAATCAGGGAGTTGGTGCTTCCTTTTAGTTGGTGTTGATAAATCAAGGAGTTGGTGCTTCCTTTCGGTTGGTGCTAATAAATCAAGGAGTTGGTGCTTCCTTTCAATTGGTGTTGATAAACCAAGGATTCGTTGCGTCCTCTCAATTGGTGCTTCTAAATTTGAATGTACTCTTTATATATATTAAGAAAATCATTTCATGGTTTTCATGTAAAAATCTCTGTTTTGTATATTTATGTGCTTTGCTTTATACTTGTGGATAAATTTACAAGTTTTTGAAGTTAAAATTGTTAATATTGATTCACCCTCCTCTTAGTATTGTTGAATATTCCAGTAGGTTATTGAAATCAAGCTTTTGTGGTGCCAAATAATATGTGGTCACAACAGTATTATTGTTGTCATTCTTGCATTCCAACAATATATATTGATTATGAACCACAAACTTACTTACAAATATGTTGTAACATGTGATTTAAAATGTCATTTATAAAACAAGCAATCACACCATGCTTCTTATGATATCATGACACTTGGTTCCAAGTTGACCACTTCTTCTCCTTGAGTAAGTCTAGGATTCGACAACCATTGTGCTTGTGAGTTTCTACTAGAATAATCATGTCTAAGTCTAAGCCTTCAACTACTGGCCCTAACCTATGAACCCTTTTCCATGTAGTATTGACATTTCCAAGTCACGATTTTGAGCTTGCTTTGGGTCACAAGGGGCATATCCCTATATTTTCTAGTTGCACTTCAAAACTCTTGCACTTTGGCTCACCCATTTACCTTGTTGACTTACATCTTTGATCTCTTTTATTTTGTTTTGTTTCTCTTCTTGATGGATAGGAGTTAGGTCTTTGTCAACAAACCATTTTGAGCACTTGAGCTACCCTCTCCCCTTTGAAATTTGATTCCTATCTTATATGCTTCGACATAATATCTTCAATGGGCAACCTTTGCTTGCATGATCATGTTTTTCCCTACTAATTTTGCCACCTGGATTGCACTTGCCCAGCCCGTCACCTTCTTAAGAATGCCTCTCACTATCATTGGCAAGTCATCCTCACCACCTCTTGTTTTGACACATTTGACAATTATGTTGGTGAATCTATTTTGTGTTACCTAATCCTCAAGAACTATGCATTTTACTTCCCTTATCATGAGAATCTTGCTCATTGACACATCACATTGACCATCCACTCTCTCTAGCCAAGTTTTGGAACGATGTCGACCTCTTTAACTTTAGCCAATAGTGACTTCATTTCCTCAATGAATTTTGATTCGTGCTTAACCTCCCCTTCTTCTATGAGTGAATGCTTTTCTCTTAGTAGATGAGTAGTGTCTTCTAGTTGCTTATTGTATTGTTTCAGGTGTTGGTTTTCCAACTCAACTTTCTTGAGCTGGTCTTCAAGGTCAACAATGGCACACTCTCTGCTATGATCTTGTCTTTTGAGATGTTGCTTATCCAAAACTTTAGACATTCAAGGTTCTCCCCCTCCTTTGAAATTGATTTTTTTCTCTCCAAAGACGCCATTCCTCCGACTGTTTTATGTATTTTAACAGATGCTGTTTCTCCAACTCGGCTTGTATTTTATATCTCCTTGGTAGAAAGTGAAGATTTGATTGACCACACACCAATATTGACACTTTTAATAGAGTACGCGAGTCCTCCTCGCTGAAGGATCAAGGAATACTCTTATTCCTCTCAAATTTTGTGCGCGTGCAGAAGATTTAGTCACCCCCGTAGTAAAATGGAGATTGACTCATTTAAAAATTAATAATAATAACTTGAACTAGGCCCTTTTCTGTTGGCCTTTACTCGCTGGCCAGAAGGCAGAAAAGTGCAAGAAACTACCAGCAGAAAAAGTTGACCGTTTCCGGAGAAACAATTTCCGGCCTAGAAACGACAAAAAGATGCCAGAAACGGGCCACTTGGGTCCATTTTCTGTTAACATAGTTGTTAAGTGCAAGGATTTGACCATCTTTGAATAACTGCTATAATTTTCTCTCGTCCTTAAATAACCTCACAAGTTGCATTTCTTCTATTTCTTATTGTCCTAAAGTGACTAAGAGGTTCTTGAAATTTTATGGTGAGTTTTAAATTGCAAATAAAAAAACATTTTTAGCTCGCTGAGGTTTAATTTGCAAACAAAAAAAACATTTTTAGCTCGCTGAGGTTTAATTTGCAAACAAACAAACATTTTTAGCTCGCTAACACACATCAATCTCTGCGAATACAGCAAATTCTAAACGACTAAGTTGCAGCATATGCTCTGAGGTACCTTAAATTAACTCGTCAAATATTCAAATAAAAAGGGGGTGGGAAGAAAAAAGTAAGCCGCTCCTCAAAATTGGTCAAAAATGCTCCTTTTTTAACAGAAAACAAAGTAAAGCAGTTATTACAAGATGGTTGTGCGAAAAAGAAAAATATACTGCACGTTTTCTATTTAAAGAATTCAGTGGAATGCTATTAATACATCAGAAGTAGGATAAACATTGCAGCCGTGGCCGTTCATCTAATTAAACAGACTGCCAGCTCCAGCAAAGCCTAATAATGGCAAAACCTAGCTATTTCAACTCGTTTCGGAAATTAAGCCAAAAATTTATCCCAAAATAAAATTTCAGCATAATCATAACCTGTCTTCTGCTCCGAGTAGCCGTCGCTTGCAATTTCTGAAATTTCGACCAATTTAGGCAGATAAAATCGGCCGACCAAATGAACAAAAGGGATCTACAGACTCGGCAGGATGGAGGTGAATCAGAGGAGAGGAAAACCTTGACCTTGAAAAGGGACAGCTGTGGATATCGTCACTTTGGAAAATAAATCAGCGAGGTTAAGCAGATGAAAGAGCTGTGGGTACTGCCATTTGGAATTTACCATCGGTGCTTGTTATCACTTTAGGTTGCAGATTATCTCGCGCCTCGGGAAAGCAGCTGAAAGCTCGATGCATGACCATGTCAGTGCGTAATCTGTATGCATGGCCATGCTCAATATCTTGGAGTCAATTATTATTGTTTGGTTGTTTGACGGCCTTTCGAATTGGATTGGAAGGTGTAATAGTTTATCTTATTTTTATATAGACTGTGGTCTCGAGTTGGTAAAAATAATATCATCTTTGCCATGAAATAATAGAGTTAAAAGTGTCACAATTTTCATTTATTTATATATATTATGGATGAAGTATTTTATAATGGTATATGTTTTATTAGTTTAATATAAAGAGGATGTGTATTTGGAAAGAGCAAAAGTAAAAGGATTGAGATAATGTTTTCATATGTATGTTTCAAGTCTTTTTCTCCATATTATTTTTAACTTAGTTTTATTGCTTGTATATATATGTTTCATATTTTTTTTCCAAATCATGTTTTAACTTTATTTTAATAACACAAATTACATTAAGGAATATGTAACTTTGAGGAAGTAAAAGTATTGAGATATGAAAATGATTGAGATAATGTTTTCGTATGTCTCAAGTCTTCCATTCTAAATTAAGTTTTAACTTAATTTTAATGTTTTTATATGTATGTTTCAATTTTTTTTTTTTTTCAAAATTATTTTAAATTAATTTAATTTAAATAAAAATTATATTTGAGTATGGAAAGTATATTAATTTAAATTAATAATAATAAATAATAAATATATTGTGTAAGCGAATATATATTTTCTGAAGTTTTGAAAGTATATTTTTAGTTTTATTTCGAGATAATTAATTGAAGATTTGATTTTTTTAGTTCATTTGTCATTTATACTTGTATCCATGTAAGGTTTGTTGAACGGAGTAAATTAAAATATGATAGAGAGAAGAGTAAACTAAAATATGATAGAGAGAGTGTTTATTATGATTTATTTAACATATTCATGTCCTGGGATCAATGTTTGGTGATATTATTTTTGTAATTCTTTGTAAGAGCTCACTCATTGCTTTAGCAACTTTGCATTTGTTGACTATGATAAATAGGTTTACACAAATGGGCAACTCATAAAGTGGTATTTCTTACATGTCTATATCGTAATTTCAAATCCTTTTTAGAGTAAGAACATGGGATCTCAAATCCTCTTTGGAGTAGGTGGAATGTGGGATTGATTCATTGTTCCACCTCATTGACATTGATATTAACAAACCACCCTTACATAACTTTTAAGTAGATATTCTCGATCTGTGTATTCATATTGTGATTTATAAAGGCTACCCTAAATTCACGTGGTTTAAGCCTACAATGTTTCTTTCTTCCAAACTTTAGCAATACTTCAACATGTATCTCTAATGTGGTGGTGGACTTATTCAACCATAAGGTACAATAATATCAAATTAGCTTGTAGCCTAAGAGTCGCTTTCACTCAATGTAAAGTTTTTTCCCACTACCTCCACATTAAGATGGATCAACATATTCTTCATATGCACTATATTTTCATGACCTGCTCCTTAGAGCCTAACACAAGAACCACTTTATATTTCAATGTTGACCATACTACAAGATTAGAAGATAGTTATTTGATTTGTTCAAAGATCCTCTTACCTATTTCCAAGCAATCATGGCTTATGAGGAGTGAAGATGTTCAGCCCTCTTGTTTCAAGAAATGTTCGTCCTTCATCAACAACATATTAGAGGCCAACACCCATAACTAACATGCACCAGGTTAATTGCATTTTACTTTGAGGGGGGCATACGGCCAACTTCTATGCTTACATGATAGCCCTATGAGATGTCATCAACCCAATCATTGTTATAGCCTCACATCCATCATGCATTTCTTCATGGACTTGAACGTTAGAAGTCCTTTAAAGCAACAGGTCAAAGCCAAGGAACATCCTTCTTCTAGAGCATCTTCATCATTCCTTATCTCATTAGGTTAGTGCTTCCCAATTTGTTTTTCTTCTTTTTGCTTCTTTTAAAATATTGTTCCCTCAGCATATACTTTTGCCCACCCCTTGTCATATTTATGTATTATGTTTACATGGGTCAATTTTAATATTTTGTGGACCCATAAGGTGTAGACTAATTGGTTTGAATGGAGTTTAGTCCCCACCAAATCTCAGGTTCAAACTTCATTGGGAGGGGTTGAGGATGGAAGTCTTTTTTGGGGGAATTAAATTATCCTAAGGGGCGTCCAAGCTCGATTGACCTTGGCAAAATGATGATCTACTCACTAGTGGCACGCTATCGCCAAGACAAAAGTAGCATATTTAGGCAACACCCATATATATATATATTATATATATATATATATATATAATATATATGGGTGTTGCCTAAATTGCTACTTTTGGAGTAGTGGAAACTGACAAATTTGGTTTGGTCAAATTTGTTTTTTTCCTTTAAAATGGGTTTTTGAAGATACATGGATTCAACACCCTAAAAACCTGAGGCGCTCAGATTGTGGAGAGTTTACGACTCAAACTTGTGATTCCAATACATTCCTATTAGATTTTGGCAAATTAGACTTAAAAATATGCCAAAAACCATCCAAAACATAAAACAAATAGACTATAGCAATATTGATATTAATATAATATATATTAATTAAAAATAAATAAAAATAATATTAATATAATATTACTTGAAACCTAATTTTCTCTCTCCTTCCCTAAGACATGGTTGGCTACCATCATTCTCGTTATATCACTGTCTCATACCTTTATTTATACACTCCATTGAGATCTGTCTTATACACTTATTGATCTACCCTGATGATGGGCCACGGTGGATGGTTCAAAATGTCGATTCAAACAATGATGAATGCAATGATCCTGGAAGATAATTCTACACCTAACAAATCACAAAAGCCTCAAAACAATAAAAATAGAAATAATTAATTAAAATACATTTTAATCTAAAATTTTATTAAAAATTGAAAAAAGACCTCTCTACATTAATTTCAATATATATATAAATTATAATATAATTTAATATATATATAGATATATATAATAAAAATAAAGAAATTCTCTTATAAAAAATAATTTGTATTGTATTGATAAAATTTATATTTGGTTTTTCCCGAAATTCAACCATCCGTCAATTTTCGTGGCTCCCAGCCAAAGTACACAGTAGATGCTTTCCAGTTTCTGTATCTCCGTGCCTCCGAATTAAAATACGCTCACCTAACAAAATTGAAATCGAATATTCTCTTGGTAGATGTTTTCCAATTTCTTAAAATGTTTTAGAATTTGATACGACACACTGTAATTTTAAAGTAATTTAAATATTATAAAATATTGATAATAAATAATACAATAAATTTAGATTTTAAATTATTATTTTTATATTTTTAAATTTAAATATTTTTATAAAATAATTATATTACATTTTTTTTATTAAGTTGAGTTTAAGTTAAGGCTGGTATTTGTTTTAGATGGAAGAAGATAGATCAGCCACAATAAGATGTTTATCACTAGATTGTGCGGGGCTCGATCCAACACTCTTTTGGAAGTTTAATTCTCCAAAATGACTTCTATCATCAACCCCTCCCATCAGTTGTGATTTTTCAGGTATTAAACAAAAGAGTTGTGATTTTATTATTTAATATATCAAAGATAAAGTAAAAAAATATGTATTATTTATAATTAATTTAAGGGTGGCAGGAGGGGTAAGGATTCTCTTCAATCCCAATGAAGATCAGGGAATAAAGTTTAGCAGGCTCCTAGGTCAAAAAATGAACAATCAGGTAGAACAATATCAGTTTTACCTTGGTCTACAATTGGCCAAAGATAGAGGTATATCTTCCATAATCACCATGGGGGACTCCCCGGTTACAATTCAACATATTCATTCAGGGTCTCTTCGTAAGAATAATCTTCTTTCCTGCCTCCTTCGAAGAAGCACTCTGTAGACATTCTCGAACAAGACCGATTTTCATATCCTTTGATGTCAAAACAGAGAAGCTAACACACAAGCCAACCTTGCCACTAGATTGGAAGAAGGGTAATGTAATATAAATTGTTCTCTAAACAGGTAGTGCTCCCATGAATTTTATCAAAAGGATTTATTGTCTCATCTCTTCCCCCAAAATTGAAGGTTTAGAACTATACAAACATTATAAGAATAATATTGGGCTCCCATCCAAGTCTTCTCTCTTAGAGAATCGCCCCGTGAATAATAGGTGGCAGCGCATACAGGTATTTTCAATTGAAGTGGCAACTCAAGTGTATGAAATCAATGGGTTCATTTACTCTTAGCATGTGAAGAGGCTCAAGTTTAGACTTCATGCTCCTTTGCTTCAATTTTCGTACTTAGTCTGATGGCAATTCGAGGAAAGGAATTTATGAAGCATGGAATGACAACATCTTCTGAAGCGTGGGATATCACAACAATGAAGGTTACATTCATGGAAAGTGAGCTAATGCTTATGTCAAAAAAATTGGTTCGATGGGATACATATGGGTGTCTTTGTGGCATCATTTTCATCTGGAGCATTCCTTGATCCTCCATCCCTTATGCAAAGTCTCTCTTGCAAGAGTGTTGGAATTGCACCAGACCCTCTCTTCATCACAAAAACAGGCTCGAAACTTTTTGGACTCTTATTTGTCTAAATTTCATCTCCACTATAGTAAATCCTTCGTATAATTTGGTAGCGAAAAGTGTCTGTGCTCCGAGGGATCTTCAGAGCATAAATTAGAAAGTTTAATTTTCATTAAAAGTGCTTCCTAGTTCTCATCGAAAGGATTCTCAGTTTCTCTGCGTGTATACAGCTTGAGTTGGCAGAGGGGGTCTACTGCATGGCACTTTGGTTTGGTGTCCCAACTCTCCTTCTTGTTTACAATGTTTCCTCTTAAGTTGGTCAGTGGATATCTTTAATTTTTGGAGTCCTTTAGGTTGGTGTCATGCCTATTTACCTCTCCCTTCAGTCCAGGGTTGTGCATCTATTAGTCTAATCAATAGAAGCATGATTAACCACAATGATAAGCCTTTCGATCTTCCCATCCCAAGCAATTGTTGCCCGCACCCTCTTATTAACATCTACGAATATATTTAAGCTTTGCGCCAGCAAATTCACCAACAATCAAACAACATACTCTTCCTGACTAAGGAGGTCCATCAACACCAAGTCATAATAGCACAGTTGGAAGACAAATTGGACTGGATACACTGAAATATCGTTGACCTTTAGTTTCAGAGGGCTCAAGATGAAATTGCAACATAGTAAGCAGTGCCCCTTCGAACAAAATGTCCATTGATCCCCTTCTGGAAGCTATGTCAACTCATGTAAATGCATTTTGTTACGTGGACAATTTTGTTGTGCATATAGTAGTAGCGATATTTGTTTTTGGTATGATTAGAGTAGCAGGCTTGATGTAGATTTCAATTTTTCACTTCAACCCTTCTTCAGAAATTTTTTCTACTGGAACAAATTGTAAACTTTCTCATTTATTTTGTGTCAAATGGATGCCAACTTAATAGAACTCCTGCTCATCTTTCTGAAGAAAAAAAATAAAATAAAATAAATAAATAGTTAAATTTTAAATTTTAAAATAAAATAAATTTTAAATTTAAAATAAATAATAAAATAATAAATAAATAAAAATTCAAAATTCAAAAATAAAAAATAAAAAATTCAAAATTCAAAATTAAAAATGAAATAAAAAGTAATGGAGCTTGTTATTATATAACATGTTTTTTTATATGTAAAGGAAGTCCAAAAAAACTCACTAGTAAAATCCACCTTATATGGGGTGGGGAATGAAGATCAATGCTCGGAGGGTGCAGTTCCACCACCGTCACCCCACTCAACAGAGGGGGGAGGCTTGGCCACCTCCCTCCCATATATGTTTATCACATGGCAAGGATGGTCATTCACACATCCAATCTCATTATTCTCGCATGAATGTTAGAGGGTGTTAGTCGGAAGAATAATATCAAAGGTGTTAATTCCATAATGGAACCTAAGAGTGGGATAGAGTTAAGTATCTACACCTCAAACTAAAAAAGAACGAGGTTTTCTCTATGGAATTTGACCATTAGAGAGGGGTTTCCATAGGTTTAGAATTTCTTTTATTTGTTTGAGAGGGTAAGGACCAAGTCCTTTGACCAAGTGTTGTCGATGTTACAACACCCTCCATAAATTTCACTACATTCAAATTTTGGAGCCTACTTCACCATCGTATCTAATGTCTCTTTGGTCATCAAGTGTCGTTCAAGTTATCCTATGTACTTCAAGTGTTCTTGATTGTTCTCATGTGTCGTCGCACTAGTTAGAACATCTTTAGTGCATTTCATGGTCAAGACACCTTTGTTATTACAAAACGACACTTTTTGGTCGAAATTGCACACACTTTGTTCATTGTACTTGGGAAATGTATGCAAGGTGGTGTCTTGATGTATATTTATCCTTGTTCAAGCTTGTCTAAGTTTTCTCGATGAGTTGGTATGTGTAGCACACAGTTTTATGTCTGACTTCATCATGTTCGCCCCTTGTCCTATCTTCTAGACTTAGACAAAATTTAGTTGCAAAGTGAACCCATTGAGGCAAGAAGTGCATGGACGCACTCTTAAGCCTCGATTGGGAGTCCTTTATTGTTCAAAAGTGTGCCATGTGCCCTCCAAGAGTGCATAGCACACTCATCAAGCATCATTCCCCTTCCTTGCTCCAAATTGTGCCCTTTGAGAAACCAAGTCTTCCTTTGAGTGCACTCCTTCGACCCGAAGGAATTCGCCCTCCTTGATTGTAGGAGCACATCTCAAAGGCCTTAAGCTCCACCCTTTAACCTTCCATAATGTGCCATGCACCATCTTAACCCTTTGGTGCATGAGCGTAGTCCAAAGGCACGAAGCCTCCCCTTTCATCCTTCAAACTTGCGCCATGGACCCTCATTTGCCTTCTTGAGTGCATGGGTGCACCCCAAAGCCCTGAAGCATCTCCCTTCAGCCTTCAGCTCTATGCCATGTGCCCTTCTTGTCTCCCTTGAACGCAAAATTCACTTGGGAAGCCTAAAGCCTTCTCCTTCATCCTTCAGACTTGCACCATGCACCCTACCCTAATTGCCTCTTTCTCTTGAGCACATTAGTGCATGCTAAATCCCTGAAGCCTCTTCCCATCAGCCCTTAAGCCTTGCAAATTACGCCCTCTCTCCTGTCTCTTTCCAAGTGCACTGATAAGGCATGAGCATAAAATCTTCATAAATCATGTTAAAAAAAGATATTTTCAAGTTGATGCTTATTTTTCATGAGTGATTACAACTACAGATATTTCAGGAACATCGTGGCCAACATGCATAAAGAAGACCAGGCAAGGAATGAAAACAAAGGAAGCATTAAAAGAACATGAACACATTGAAGCCTTGATGATTGAAGTACCTAGAAATCTCCATAAGGTCAAAGACCCTTTGGAGAGTGAAGACATCAACAATCAAAAGCTGCATACAAAACGAAGACACAAGTGGCAGCCATGTCACCATTGAAGAAAGTCCATGTCATCAGTCAGTGTTAGTCCCAGTCATCAAGGATAGTAACTTGTCATGTCTCATCACATGATGATGTGGAAGTCATGATGTAATTATGTAATCATTGTAAAGACAAATAAGTCGAAATCCAAGAGTCATGTATGGACAAAAGAGCCATGGATGTCCAAAAGGCATGTAATAACAAGAGTCATATGTAATTCCAAAAGTCATTTAGAATTCTAAAGGTTATAAATGTCCTAATGTCATTAGGAGTTGGAAAGTCAAGAGTCATGGGATGTGAAAAGTCACGCCTCAAGTTATAAAAGGATCCTCATTACTCATGCAAAGGACTTTTAAACTTATCTTCTCCCACAAGGCATTAGAGAGATAGAGTTAGTACTTTTGGGGAGCAAGTAGTGGCTCTAATGCTCCATTATTAGAGCTAGTGATGTTCATTGTACTTATGTATCTTGGAACTTTTTCTTAATACTTGAAGCCTTTCAGCCAACACATTTTCGTACATGGATTGTGGATGTTTTAAGACTATTCTTTGAATGTTTATGATTTATGTTCACTTTCACAATTACTAAAGTAATTGAACTATTTCAGTTGTTGGCATTATGATACATGTGTTGTCCTTGATGGCAACTCACTCAGAGGTATGATACATGTGGCAACTCAATTAGATGATGGATCATAGTACAACAGGTCAAGAAAGAGGTATGCGCAGGTTAACCATGATGAAAGTGCGTATACACGTGGGTGAGCAGAACAAAAGGCGCGTATACGTACACACACAGGTTCATAGAAGGAAAGGTGCGTACATGTCGGAAATCTAAGTTTTGGTCCGTGGTATTTGGTTCCTGGTATTTTGGTATTGGTCTGTGGTATCTCGTCTAAAGTATTGAACCCAGGTATTGGGTCCAAGGTATTGGTTATACATGGTTTTGGACCATGGTATTGAGAAAAGCCTAAACCTATATAAGGAGAAGATCATTAGGCCAATGGTGTAGATGGGTTGTGCATTTGATGAGGTATGAGATTGAGCATACTGGTTATGGGTTTGCGATGTATATCTGAAGTTGGAAATTGCAGCGAAGGTATGAGTAATTATCTTTAGATCTGTACACGGGTTCGCTCTGGAGGAAAGGCGTATACACGCTGGTTTGACACAGTCAAGTAGCGTATATAATATGAAAATTGATGTTTCAGGTTGTTATTGGTTCTAGTGGTTGTTGCAGAGTTCTAGGCTCTAGCCTGTGTTCTGGTAACTGTGTTTTGATGACAAGTTTCAGTATTGGGTGATTCAGAGATTGATGATGCAGGTATAGTTGATGATTGTATTACATTAGTGATTATTTTGTATTTATGGATCCAGTCTGAAAATTTATGAAACGTGGTCCCTGGAAGTAAAGAGAAGGTTGTAGCCTTCTGTAGGTCAACACCTATGTACTAGTATTTCAGCTAATACAAGAGCTAAGGGGGTTGTAGCTCCCTTCCAGAAGAAGCTGGAGAACGAGAGAGGGTTGTAGCCCTCTGCAGGTTGCAGCCTGCATGTTGGTAAAGGACTGCACCAGTACATTGTAAAAGAAGTTTTTTATTAAAGGAAGATAGAAACAAATTGCAGCAGGTGGTTTTCACCCACATTGGGTTTCCACCTTATATCATGGTTTTCATGTGTGCTCTTTATGTGTGATGATCTGTTCTGTTTTACTGCACCTGTTTACTGTTAATATGGTTAATGATGTTCTAAGGCTCTCATTGAAGATCAACTAACTGAATCATAAGGTTATTGAATATACACTAGTTGCATTAAACAGAGTTGCATATATACACGATTATCCTTAACTGAAGTAGCATATATGAATCAGAGTATGAAAATGAAAAAGTTATATTGATGTGAAAATACTGATTCCCCCCCCCCCCCCCATCTCAATATTATTTCCAACAATTCAGTGACTTTGGTGCTTAAATTATTGGGAATGTCTTATAATGTTTGTAATGATCATCACATCTATGTGAACTATTTCGCTTGATGTTAGACGATCCTTTCTCATGCGTGTGTGTATCCATTAAGGTATTACTATTACTTCTCTCTTAAAGGCTCACTTGATTTCCCTTTTGTAGTGAAAGAACCTTGATACATCTACAATTGAACATTCACAAGGCACACTCTCTTGCTCATTCAAAAGAACATGTGCACTTCTCTCTCATGCTAACTGCTAATGCCAAGGCATAGTCGGGTCGTATTTCGGATGGGACTCCTACACCAAACGATGTGACGTCTAATTAGGACCTTACATCGGGGAGATCCCCTGTATGTTGGCGGTATCTAGCACCATCAACATTATAGCGTTAAAAGGAGGGCAACCAGTTTTTATACGGTTGTTAACTCCACACACCCTACCCATTCATCTTCTAGACAAGGTAGCGATATTCTAAGCACCATTCCAACTCCTATTCTCGAGGTAGGAGGGTCTTCTCAACTTGGTCTGTAGTTGGCATACGAGGTTACCTACAAACAATTGTAGGCAATTTGACTTATAATCCCTTGGTTTGCAAAAGCTATTTGTTTACTTCTTGTTGTGAATAATCTCTCGCATCTCACTAAGAAGAAAGAAACAACTCGTACCAGTGTATTAGTTGCAATAATGGAAGATTTGGTTTTTGCCACTCTTGAAGAATTAATAGAGTCCTCATAAGCATAGTTCAACAAGATCCACTTCCACTCATCAACAAAGAGTACAAGGAAGACATTGTTCTTTTTGATGAGATTTTTCATGACTTAGTTAGTGAAGGAGAAGGCTCGTGAGATTTTGAAAGGGAGGAGGAACCTAGATATGAGTACATGGCCAACTAAGACCTGGACTGAATGGCCCAAGGGCCACTTTTTCTTCCAGGTAACCTTCATAAAATGGCCAAACATCTAGAAAAGTTGTTATCGAAATTTTATCTAGATAAGAAGATAAAGACAAAAGATCGCATCGACCACTTCTACATGCATCTACAGATTTTGGAGGTACAGTACAATGATGTTTCTTTTAGGATTTTTTTCCTTTTACATTAGAAGGTAGAGCAACAACACTGTACCACAGTCCACTTGTCAATTTAGTCCATACATGGAAGGAGTTTAAAAAACCAATTTTGGATAAATTTGTTGATGACAAGACTCCCGCCATGTTATTGAAAGACCTAAGAAATAGTAAGATGGGGGAGAAGGAGAAAGTGAAAGACTTCAATCAGAATTTCAATAGCATATTGAACAAGTTTCCCCCAGGCACGCAACCTCATGATTCAATTACTATTGACTATTATATAGTTTCCTCACCCAACAACATTTCCTCGTTTGTTAAAAGAGCTACAAAGGAAACATTGGCACTAAATTTTGCAAAAGTCGTGGGGAAATACTTGTGTGCTATTAGAGTCATTACTAATGATGATGAATCTAACGACTCCAAGGAAACAAGTAGGAAGTCTTAGCCTTCCTCAAGCAAGGCTAAATAAAAGTATTTGTCAAATATTGAAAGCTTGACCAGGATAGTAAAAGAACTTACGAATGAAATTTCAGAATTAAAGAGAAGGTCAATCGAGACTTCCAACAATAGCAAGCCCCCCAAGTCTTTCCCATTCCTAAGGAATAACAACAACAATAACAATCAGTCGACCAAGTCTTCCTAGAGTTCGAATGTTGTGTTTAATATTGAAAGTATGGGTATGGATAACTATTTTTCTTTCCACCAGGAATATCATTCAAAAAAGACATTCCCATAGTGGAACCATAACATGAACGCTCTAGTCACACACATTGTGGATTCCTTACTAGAAGATGAGCAAGTGGAACAAGCAGAAGAAACAAAAGAACCTATGGCGGCTAAAGAAAGTACTTGTATTGGACATGCAGTGAATGTTTTTGATATATTCTTAACACTAACAAGAAGAATGTTGAAGAACTACGACAAAATGAGCCCCCCCACCCCCAGAAGAAAAATGGTTGATACAACTTGAGAAGCCAAGGGCCCATTTTTGAACAAGAGGTGATGAGACATAAATTGAAGGAGAAATTATTAAGAATAATTTCACCATCGGTTAATCCTGCTCGTAATGCACAAAGTAAGTTTGTAAATATAATTGCTTCTAAGAACACTTCCTCCAACAGTAAAAGTAAGTCCATCAATCTGGAAGTGTCGAATATAGATACTCCTCTAGACACTTCATCACTCCCTTCTAAAGGTGAAACAATTGATTATAACATAGTTGAAGACTTGAAGAGAGCTCGAGCCAATATTTCCATGCATGAGCTTGCGAAGATAGCAGGCCAACTTCCGAGCCTTTTCACAACCTTTCTAGGTGACAAAGCTTCTTCCTCTCAGAAGGTGTCCGTAAGTATTCTAGTGCCTTTGAAATTGTAATTAATGTTGTAACACTAGATGCTAACACTCTGCCCTCCATTTTTGTTGACTTTTGAAATTTTTAATTACAATGTCCATAATTGTTTAGTCGATTCTAATGCATACGTGAACATAATGCCATTATCTATTGCTAAGAAAATAAATGCTAAATGGGACAAAATCGATGCACAAATCATTTAGCTGGACAAATCTCTTGTCCAAGCTATTAGTGAACTCAAAAATGTTCTTATCCGATTATCATCCAATGACCGAGTTCATCAATGTATAAATATTGTAATTGTGGACATCCCCGAAGCCTACGACGTGCTTCTGAGTAGAGATTGGTCTAGTAATATGCAAGGGTATTTCGGTGTAGAATAGCCACATTTATGGCTTCCATATAAGGGCAGGAATAATCAAATTCGAGTGGAAAGTGAATCATACATGCAATACACTATGACACCACTTGAGGGCCACAATTAGCCTGTTGCCTTTTTTTATTTAATCTCTATAAATTATTTCTTGGAAACTGATCACAGGTGTTATCAAGCACAGTTATCACCTGTCCCACCCGATACACAGTTGGAGCTCTTTCCTTGTTCTCCAACTGGTGAAAATGAATCTTGTAATATATATGTACATAGAAATAGTAATAACATTATAGGAAGCAACTTAATAGTTAACAATATTTGGACTTTATACTTTGACGGTTCTAAGACACAGGATGGCTCTAGAGTTGGTTGTGTACTTATAGACCCATGTAATAAGAAGCATATCCTTTCATGTTGTTTGGAGTTCGAGTTTACAAATAATACTACTGAATATGAAGCACTTGTACTTGGACTAAAGAAACCCATCAATATGAAGGTAGAGTTCCTCAAGGTAATCAGTGACTCAGAGGTGGTCACTCATCAGGTACGTGATATTATCCACTATGTTTCACTGCATCTTAAAAACTACGAGAAGGAGTTATGGCGTTTGATTAATTATTTTAAATCTTTTAATGTCATTTATGTTCCTAGGCTTATAAATGTTGCAGTAGATGCATTAGAAAATGCAATTGCTAGGATATCACCATTGAGAAATGGTTTTTCTTTTGAGATTATATATAAGCCATAAGTGTCCGATAACATCATTAAATTTTGTGTTTTCAATGAAGAACAACAGATACTACATTTCATGGCTAATGCAGACGTGTTCAAAGATGTTGTCATGGAAGAGGATGAACACAATAAGGCTTTGCAGGAGGAATCTAATGCAACGAAAGACAACACTATGCTTAAATGTGTGGTGTCCTTGGAAAAATTATATGACCTACAAAACTGATTTAGAGGACCAACCAATACCAAGACTCAGAGCTCAAAGTTGTCATGTGAACAAGTCAATCTAAGAACTCAAGAAGATCTGAAGTATGTAAACCTCAGTACATGTTGTTCACCACAAGAATGACAAGCATTTATTTGCTTATTCAAACAATATCATTATGTGTTTTAATGGACATATGACGATTTAACGACATATCATACTTGTATTATCCAACATATTATTCTCATAAAAGAAGGGTTAAAACCTTTCCAACAAAAACTAAGGAAATTTCATCCAACATTAGAGCCCCTCATACAAAAGGAATTGGGAAAGTTGCTAGATGCTCGGATCATTTTTAAAGTCATACATTCAACTTGGGTTACCAATTTGGTCCCAGCCATAAAGAAGTTCGGGGAAATAAGGCTATGTGTAGATTTTTGCAGTCTCAACCGGGCATCTGATAAAGATAATTATCCAGTGCCATCCATGGAATAAATCCTCTAAATAGTATCAGGGTCTGAGATGTTTTCGTTGCTAGATGGTTTATGGTTACAATCAAGTGCTAATGATGAAACTGAATCACTTGAAGACTACCTTAAGGACAGAATAGGGAACATTCGTCTTCAAGAGAATGCCATTCTGGCTTATCAATGTCGGTGCCATGTTTCAAAGAGAAATGGACAACACTTTCTATGGCCTTATTGGTCATAGTGTAGTTTTTTATTTGAATGATGTTATTGTGTTTTCTAAGAGAATATCAAAGCATGTACATCATTTGAAACAAATATTTGAGCAATGTCATAAATATGGGATTTCTCTTAACCTAAGAAAACATATTTTGTGTGTCAGAAGGGACTCTATTAGCGCACATCATTGCAAAGAGTGAAATTAAAATTGATCATGAGAGGGTCAAAGTCATCACACAAATCCCATTCTCGGTGAACAAGAAAGCTATGCAGTCTTTCTTAGGAAAGATTAATTTTTGTGAAAATTCATCTTTGATTGTGTTGAGATACTTAAACCTTTACAAGAGATGATCAAGAAAGATGTGACTTACAATTGGGACAAACAAGAAAAGAATGCTTTCACTCAAATTAAACATCCCATCACTGATGCACATGTGTTATTCAGTCCTAACTATGGCAAAGATTTCTTGCTTTATACCTTTGCTTCAGATTCGTCCATTGTGGTCGTGTTGACTCAAAAGTATATTGAAGGAAATGAACGACCTGTCTCTTTTATGAGTGTTGACTTACAAGGGTTAGAATTAAATTATCCTGCCATTAACAAACAAGCGTATATTGTATACAAAGCAGTCAAATACTTCAGGCCCTATAGTCTAAAATCTCATACGATCATTTTTGTGCCTCATCTAGCGATAAGAGCACTCTCTGTACAATAGGAGTTGGGTGAGAAAAAGAAAAATTGGATGACCTGCTTACAATAATATGATTTGTAGTTCAAACGGTTCATACCATTAAGGGTCAGGCCTTGACTTAGCTAGCATCCAAAGCAAGATATGCTCCTGAGTAAGATTTTTTAAGTTAGGATTAGGAAATAGAGATGTACAATATCGAACATGTTCCTTAGTCCACATCTACACCATGGTATTCTGATATACAGAATATCCTAGAGCATGACACCCTGCCCACACATTTATCAAATAAAAAAAATAGGGCAATTTGCTTAAAATCTTTATCCTACCAACTTGTTCATTGACTACTTTTCAGAAAGACCCACAACGGTACTTAGAGATTTTCACGATGGAACGACAGGTGGTCACTGAGTGGGTGACAAAATTGTGCATAAAGTAATTAGGGATGGTTATTATTGGCCCAAACTGTTTAAAGATGCTCACACTTATGTCCGCAAGTGCCCAACTTGTCATACACGTGCAGGTCAAGATCAAACGTAATCTGCCCCACTACGACCAATAGCAATCGATGAACCTTTCCAACAGTGGGGCCTGGATGTTATCAGAGAAATCCTCCCACACTCGTCAAAGCAACACCGATACATTTGGACAATTACAAATTATTTTACTCAGTGGTTAAAATAAATTCCCTCGAGACAAGTAAATGACCAAGAAGTCATCCACTTCTTCCAGCATAATATTATAACCACATTTGGCATTCCAATGTCACTTTTCTTTGATAATGCGGCTTATTTTTTGTCATTGAAACTTTATGAATTAACATTAGAAAATGGGATTGTATTAAAGCGTGCAACGAATTATTACCCATAGGGAAATGGTTTGGTTGAATCGACAAATACAAATCTTATCCGCATCATCAAGAAAGCAATATTCCCTGAGAAAAGGAACTGACACAATTCCTTGACCAATACATTATGGGTTGACCGTGTAACTCCTATGCCTTCCATTAAGACCTTGCCATACTTCTTGGTTTATGGTAAACAAATTATCTTTCTCGTGAACCTGTATCTACTAGCCTTCCAACTCTCCCAAGAGTCACAAGGTAAACTTTTCCTTTTGGATTAGAGCATGAAAGACACTTTACTCAAACTTGAGGAAGAAAGGCTCAAAGCCAAAGAGACATTTGTTGTTCGTCAAAACCGTGTTAAGCGTTGGTTCAACAAGAAATTCGTAGGGGCAAAGAGTTTGATGTGGGTGACCCAGTATTGAAATGGGATAAATCCCATGAAGAAAAAGGAAAACACACGAGGTTCCAAACTTTGTCGATTGGCCCTTTCACCATTTAAGAGAAGTTTGATATTAACACCTTTGAGCTGAATTATTTAGATGGGAGGATTGACCCCCTTACCGTAAATGGCAGAGATTTGAAGCATTATTTTCAGTAGCAACTACAAGTTGCGCTTCCTGTACAATTTGTTGTTTTCTTTTCTCTTTCGTCTATGTCGGTTGTATGTGTGTCGTGTTAGTCATGTTCTGTTGTGTTCGTTTCTTGGTCATTGTACATAAATAAGACCTAGTGAAAAACTGCTTGGCTCAAAAGAACTTTGTGGTGGAATGAAAGAGAAAATGTGACAACCGCAACGCTTGGCTATTTGTTTGTTCTCCTTCTTTGTTTGGGAAAATGTCATAGGTTGAGTTAAGTCTAGATGGAAAATATGATACATCCAAAAGGAAAACCAAAAGGAAACTTATTAAACTTGTACCTATGATGGTATCCAAACTACTCAACTTGGTGTATATATACTTGTGTGTTAACTCTTGTCCAATCTATTAGAGAAAGGATAAGGGGGAATCTAAAGCGAGCAAACCTATATCAATGGTTCTGTTAGTGCTTGAGATTTCACCTCAGGCTGAGAAAGGCAAACCTTCAAGGCAACATCAAACCATTTCACCTCGTAGCTAGCCCTACGGGGTATGAGAAGGCTCTCTCCGGTCAATCTCATTAAATTTTCAATGGGAAGAGATGACCAATCAAGGTAAAATAGATATTAGGCTAGTAAACTGATAAGGAGGATTGATTTAAAGTTTTTTGAGGTTTTTGGTGGCAATTGGAGGGAGTGCAATTCAGGGTGCGGGGATTGAGCTCAGTTTTTGCAGGTGGGTCTTTGGGGCAAGGTAAGAGTTTGTGCTGATGCCCTTAGCTGAGATGGATGATCAAGGACAAAAGAAGAGAGGCTAAAGAGGGCAAACAATGACTTTGAATCCTCTCTAGACAGTGGAAAACATAAATATTAAACAAAATTGAAAGCTGAGCATGGCATGCATGAATTCGAACTTTATCACTTCTTTGTTAATTAGCAGCAAGAGAATAAGAGATGGAACACATAAACACACTTACAATGACAAGTAGGAAACACACCATCAACACAATAATCCACAAGAATCCACAATGAAGTCTGCAAAACCCTGGCCTTCCTTTTCCTCAAATTGCAAAGATACAAGTAAAATATACAATAGAGCTTCTCCCTCTAGAGTCCAACCATGAAAATGAGTAAGAGAAGGCATAATATAGAAGGTCTAACTCGTTTCCCCACCTCTAGGGGTCGCGAGCTCAGCTTCCTAGGAGCTGTTTCAACTAATTCTAAACTAATCACTAGATAATAGGCAGTCAAAACAACCTGCCTCTAAAACTTAGGAAACCTATCCATGCATTAAATATTTACCATTTACATCAAGGAAACTTCTAGAAGTGTTCAAGGAGAGTAAAAGTATCTAAGTGCCATGAAAATTACCAAAAAATCCATCATTTACATGCCTCAAAAGTCAACCAAAGTAAAAACAGTGTTTTGCTGGCCGAACTGGTCAAAACAGTGAAATTTCCCTGAGTGGTCGCGCCCCTCACTTTGACTGGTCGCGCGCATCGACAGCTCTGTTTGAGGGCCTTCCCTGTGTCCAAATCAGGTGAAAGATAACACATTGGAAATTTCTGTGAGTCTACTTTCCAACCCCACTGGAATTTCTGAATTTGGAGTTGATTTGACCCCTCAAAAGTCATTTCTCCCAAGGCAGCTTTCTGCAACTCAAAAAAGGGGCAGAAAGTCAAAATTTGCATGTATTTTGAGATTTTGGGAGCCCAAATCTTCATAAAATCTGAAACCCATCCATAATCAACTGTATTTTTGCATGACAATTCCAAAAATGTAGAGTTTTACCCGTTCTGAACTGTCCCCATGACTGGTCGCGTGCAGGGTGAGACCAGTCAAATGGCCAAAACCTGTAAAATTCCGAAAAAATACCAAAAATGCTTCAAAACACTCAAAATTTCTTGGGTTTGCTGCTAGGAGGAGGCTAAGGGGTATCATGGTGAGTGAGAGAGGCCTCAGCCAAGATATGGAGTGGGTTGGTCTTCTT
>APFE031458546.1:7179-42288 GCA_000404065.3 Pinus taeda | reverse complement strand
TCCAGAGGCTACCTGGCCCTCTACAGGCTCTGCCTAAAGAAATAGCAAAGTAAACACTTAGAAGTCTTTGACATACACATACTTGAAGTTTGATGTCTTGCGGAATAAGACAAATAATTTTCTGTAGCTGAATAGGTGATTATGTGTGCATGCAAGTTATGTATATTTGCTGTTTAACACTTTATATCGGTTTTTCTTAGCATATCATCTCCAGCAAATAAAGACACCAAAATGATAAAGCAGTTCACCCCTTCTAGGCTACATCCGCTGGACCAAGCCTCTCTAACTAGGCTTGTCCTCTTGTATTAAAATTGCTACAAAGGCTAATACAAGAATATGGGTGTCTCAAAGGACAGATATGACTATAAATACAGAATCAGAAGATAGGAATTAGCCAAACATGCTCTTTCCCAAACACTAAACAGTGAAATTTGTACCTTATACAGTACTTTCCCCAATTGGCCCTGGTGGCCCTTTAAACTTGCATGGAGAATTTAGAGGTGAATATGACCTCAATTGGTTCTGAAAGCTCTGCCATTAGACTCAGAAGGTCGAAAATAGCAGAAATAGGCTTTTGAATCACCGAAAACAGATGAACATAGCCCCCAAACAGCTCCAACACTGAAATGGCCGTGGTGGCCCTGAAAGCTTCCCTAAAGCTAAACAGTGAGAAGAATGCCTCAGAAGGCAAAACGAGCTATAGAAATGGATTTAGAAGGCTGGAAAACTTCAGGATTGACCTTCGTTCCACATTCACTGGCTGCACAATTCCCAATGCAGCTCCCAAACTGATTTGGCCCTAATGGCTCGTGGAACTTCCCCGAAGCTAAAACACCTGCAAATGACCTCAGATGGCTGTGAAACCTATGCCAATGGCTTCAGAAGGTCGAAGAGACCCAAAATAAAAAAAAATTCGTTCAAAACGGACTTTCCTAGCCAAAGTTATGCCCATTTACTCCCAACTGCCAATTTCCCTTGAAAAGCTCCAGCTAACTGTAGTGGAGGTCCAGATAAGTCCGCCAAATATGGCGGGACCGCCCAAATTTGGCGCTCCGCCAAATCCGCAGCTAACTTCCCGCCGTTTCTGGGTAATGGTCGTATGGAGGCGGTCATGTGAACAGGGCTAGCCCTTGGGGGCTGGCCCGCTTTGGTTTCCCGCCGAAACAGGTTTGAACTTTATAACATGTTCATGCTGCCCATATAATACATCTGATCCTTGTGGCGTGTTGGTGAACCTTTGCATTAGTATCATCAGGTCATAGGTTCGATTCACAAGTCGACCAAACCATGAAAATTTTAACCTATGCCCAAACATTGCTTGCTGATGTCATCATGATGTCACTTGAGCCACGTGGCGATCTCCGGGCCTGTCACATGGCAGCCTGTGATTGGCTGGCCAAAAAGAATATTCCCCAAAATATTCCGTATTCTTTTTTAAATTTTTTAAAAAAATTCAAATTTCTAATGTTATTAGGCAATTCTTATTTTTGGCATAACTTTCTCATACGGCGACTGTTTTTCAAACCGTTTGCGGCGCCGAAATCGGGAGGACGAGCACTTTCCAGTCGTTTAGGTTCCAATCAGTTCTGAGAACTTTCATTTTTGACCATTTTACGACACTTGGTACTGAGCCCCTGATCAGTCAATCCATGTGAAGAGATGTTCTGAAGTCGAACATGGAAGGACATTGCCTGATTACTAGCCAATGATGTGAGCTGTTAACAGACGTGAGATGGATCACCGATGATGATAATGATCCTCAAGGTACCACAGTAAAATTCACATGGTGTGAATACATGATCTGATGTCAAACACCATGCAAAATCTTTCGGTCGAAGGCCATTGATGTCAACCTGTCGCCAGAAGTGAGAAACTTGCCATTGATGTAAAAAACCTTCAAAGCACTGGAAGAGTGTTTCTAAGTCAACTTCTTGGATAATGAGCTGATGTCGACAAGAAGTGACTTGTCGTAGGAGGGCCTTGATGTATCCCACATCTACAACATGAAACGAAGCAAATGATTTCTAGAGGTGAAACTGAACTAACAACACAAGGTTCAGGAATGGCGGTCATGAAAAAATGAAGGTTGGAAGTATTGTAATGTATAAGACATTAACTGGATGACTTCTCTTGAACATGTCGATGACACTGAGATGAATTGGTAGCGTTAACCCCAAAAGATGGATGGTATGAAAGACCAATGGTATGATGACTGGTGAATGGAATAACCCAACCCAACTCAATGATGGAGATGAAGTGGAAGTGTCATGTTCAAGAGCGACTTGCTACCATAAACTCTTCAAGATTTTTCCCCTTTTTCCCCAATCATTGCTGATCAATACCTCTTTATTTTTGTCAAGCTTGAGGATGATAACATATGCTTGTTCTATAATTCGCCCTTCGGGAAAACCCGTCGCTATTTGATGTTTTAACGAGTTTAGCGACAGTGAAACTCGGTCTTGTCTAGATAGACAAGTTTGTCGTTATTATTTTAACGAGTTTAATGACAAGGATAACTTA
The DNA here is from genome assembly GCA_000404065.3 of Pinus taeda. Classification (NCBI taxonomy): domain Eukaryota; kingdom Viridiplantae; phylum Streptophyta; class Pinopsida; order Pinales; family Pinaceae; genus Pinus; species Pinus taeda. Next base: position 39,768 of record APFE031458546.1, on the reverse strand, counting down.
GTCCTTTTCATGTTTAGAGAGTTTGAAAAGGGACAAAAAGGAAAATCCATAAGCTCTTTTTCGTAAAGTAATCCCTCAAGTCTGAAAAAAGATAAAATAATACAAGAGGGATGTCTTTTCCAATACTTTAACGAGCTAGAAAAGACAAGCGCTCGACTATCTTTTCATGTTTAGAGAGTCTGAAAAGAGTTTAAAGAGGACTCTATTTTGAGGAATGAGTGGTGTCTAGGGTAGCAACTGGTTCCAGTGATGTTGGAACTTTTCAAAACATGTTGATTTATGTGAAGAGGCTGGCTAATAAGACCACTCATTGCAACTGTTCCTCAAAAAAGGGTAAAACAACCAAATGAAAGCGTATGATCGGCCAAAGAGATGGTGGTGATGAGATGAAAATGACCAAAGCTCAAAAGGTTGACATAATGGCAATCACAAGGATTAAAAATTGAAAATGGGTTCATTTTTAGACAAGCTTGAACCATGGGGAACTATGCTTGGATTCGGTTTCATGTTTACACCAGCTTGAAATGAACAAACTATGCTTGGCTTCAGTTTCTTTATACACAAGCCTAAAACCAAAAAATATGCTTGAATTGGTTTACATATCCCCAACATGATGAAAATGAGAGTCTCCTGTAACTAGATGGAAGTCACTGTGATGAAGCAGGATGGTTATCCAATGCCTATTTGGATTCGTCCAGATAGACAAAGGTGAATGGGGTGATTCCCTTCACATATCCTACAGGGAAACTTAACTTTACCATTAGGTGCATGCCCCCAATATTCATTAGATTCACCTAAGTAGACGACTCATGGATATCAAGTGGATGGAATGAAGGTTCCTTTACGAGATCAAGTGAAAGACTTGACAGGGATTTTATGAGATCTATCAAAGATTTGACTTGGAACTTTGCTCCAGGGGTCCTTGTTTCATTTTTTAACGATTTTGACACAAGACAACAAACTATCCTCGGACTCCTTATTTCATTTTTTAACGAGGTTGACACAAGACAAGGAATTATCCTCGTAGACCTGTTTCATTTTTTAATGAGGTTGACATACTAAAAGAACTATCCTCATGCTCTTTGTTTCATTTTTTAACAAGGTCGACACAAGGCCAGGAACTGTCCTTGAATTCCTTGGGTTCATTTTTTAATGAGGTTGACACAAGACAAGAAACTCTCCTCATATTCCTTGTTTCATTTTTTAACGAGGTTGACACAAGACGATGAACCATCCTCATGGGAGCTGTTTCATTTTTTACAGAGGTTGACATAGGACAAGGAACTCTCCTCGTGGGAGCTGTCACAACTCATAAGAAGTCATGAAGGAGAGACTTGATTCCAATGCCCCTTACACACGATGAACAACATCACTGAATTGATCGTCAGTTGATGTACATATGGAATAGGTTTCCACATAATCAACCCGTGGTGGGGATGATACCATTAGTATAAATGGACCATTTAGGGACGATGGTTGACTAGGAGCTATATTTGGACTGGGAAATGAAAGCTGGCCAACGGTGACAATTTTGCCTTCATGCGGGAAACAAATAACTCAAAAAAGTGTTGAAACAATAGCTCCCATGTTATAAACATAGTCATGCCCAAGAAGTAAATTGTAATCTAAAGGGCCTGGGACTACCATCACGTTCAAATAAATGGTTTTTTCCTTCCAAAGTAATAGGTAACATAGGAAGGATCCCTAACAGTCGACTCGTTCCTTTGTTAAAGCCCAATAGATTCTGTGTAACAGGCACAAGCAGTGGCGAACCAAGCGCTTGCCAAGCAGTTGAGGAAAGGATGCTCGTTGATGCACCTTCATCTATAATAGTGCCAAATACAATCATTTTACAAACTTGTACTATGATCTGGAAAGGCACATAAGAAGGAAGGCGAAATCCTGCTAGTCGATTTCAATCAAAGGAAGTGGCTAGACTACTTGGAGGGGGTACTGTAGAAACGAGAGAATTAACCCCTTGAGTTACGAGAACTGGAGGATTTTCCTCCTGTCTTGATGGAACAGGTGGACTACTCCCAAGCTCATTTGAATTTGAGGAAACAAAAAGAACTTAAGTGGTATGATTTTCACTCTCTTTGGGAAAGGTACGATTAGTTGAAGGTGAAATCGGGTCAACCGTTACCTCGACCTGTTGATATGGATCAGGTGTAGACTCATAGGATTCACTTTCAAAGAGAGTGGTTTTCACCGACGGTTGATTTCTGTCAGTCGGTTCGTCAATTAGTGAATTATTTAGGGAGATTTTCCTGTAACCAGATGGAAAGCACTGCGGTGAAGTAGGACGGTTATCCAACACTTTCTTGGCTTCATCCAGATAGGGACAAAGGTAAATGGGGTGATTCCCTTTACATAACCTACATGGAAACTTAACTATTCTTTTCTTTTCTTTCCATGCACTTTAATATCACTAGTTGATGCTGTGTCACCAACATAATCTCTATAGGTTGATGATACGGAATGATGTGAACGTGAAGACCATTCTTCTAATATCTGAGGAATATCAGGACAATTTCGAAGAAGATGGTCTCCCACACAAAGTTTGCATGGATATTTGACTTTGTGAGGCTTAATGGATGGATTTTCATCAGATGTTGCATTCAAAGAAATGGTTGCTTGGTTTCCCCCTTGTTGAATTAGCTTGTTCTTCTTCTTAGCAATCTAGTTACTAGTACCAACACTTTCACCAGGCGAAGAGGAAGAAGGGGAGGAAGAAACAAACGAGGAAGAAGGCAAAGGGTCAACTGGAGGTTGATTTTATTTAGTTGGAGGTGTACTCGATTGCGAAGAAATATCGAAATTTTGAACAAAGGAGGTTGAAAACAACCATACTGGCAAGCTAATGGTAAATCCTGGAAGGGACAATGTAGCCATATATGGAGCACCAATATTTCCGAAAAAAGGAAAAGGACTAGGATTCCCATCAAAAGGAATTCCTTGATTGGTGGAGTCCAGATTTGTCGCCATATGTTTCAACCTAAGATCAACTAAGGGATAGGGATGTTATTCGTGGTCAATTAATTTTAACGACACTTTGGATGCAACTTTGCTTTTTCAATTTTAAAGAGTCGAGAAAAAGCTCTAGTCGACTTCAATTTTTAATGAGCCTGAAAGGACAAGTGCTCAGATGGACCTTTTCTTTTAAGGAGTCAAAAAGGAACGAAAGTGACTTCTCTGGAGAATCTAGACAAAAAGGTTTACCAGATCAATCGTAAAATTGCAATATACACCTTGGTGATAAATTAAAGAGAAATTACTAAGGAATAAATGTACGACAGTCAATCTTCCCGAATGTTGTGTTCAGTGCATTACGATTGATAAGATGGCAGACTCGGTTTCTTATGGATAAAGGATTTAAGCCTAGTGGGGTCTCCCAATATATACGTGATGGTATGGGGAGCACAAGTCCGTGCTAGCACTTGTCGTATCAAAGAGAAGGAATCACCCTACCTCCAATGAAAACGATAGCCACTAGGTTGAACGACGCTGGAACACGTCTCTAGCCTAGACCTCTAAATGTGTTGTGTTAAATTCCAAAGCATTTTTAAGTTAATTGAGGTTCATTTTAAGTTGATCTTGCTTAAAATTTTCCTTTGAAGGTTCACCATGTGATGTATGTTCACAATTCCTAAAATGCAACTATCATGATAAACAAACTTTTGATTTAGTTTGAATGATGAAAACCTTAACTACTAAAGGTTAGAGCAATAAGATCTTTGACAAAGAGCAAAGAGCACATCTAATGCAATTTCCCTAGCTATTCCTATCAAGCATTCACAAAATTTAATATGAATAATGCAAAATGCATGTATTTCTTTTCATTTTCCCTTAATGTGAAAGATATAGAAAGAAAATTAATGCACAAACGATAAAAAATCTCTTTTCATAAAATCGACAATCTACGACAATTTCTCTTAAACGAAAAGGAAGACTTTATGACACTTCTGATTGTAAATAGATGAAGAAATACCACACTTTAAATGAAAAGACAAATCATATGCACATATAAATCAATTGATCTTTAATGAATGAAGACTTTACGACAATTCAAAATTCGAAAGGGGAATGACTTTACGACATTTCTTTCGACAAAGATCAATCGACAAGAAAAACAACTTTCAACTAAATATTGCAAATGATAAAGTAATACATAAGAAACATTTAACAATCCTAGTCTAAGTGGCGCTGAATTAAGTGATGCAAGTAAGCTTTAGTGAAGAGACATTGTTCATATTCAGCAAAACAACCAAACAAATCTGAAAACAAGTAAAAAACTCTCAACTCCTAGATGGGAAATTGAGTTCAGTCAATCATCGCACCTGGCCTTTGGAGACAACAGTATGATCATCGCACCTGGCCTTTGAAGAGGGTGAGATGCATCTCATCCTGCCCATTTGGGAAATGAGATGCATACTGAGTCACAGTGGAAGACAGTGCGATGGTCCAGGGAGCGATTTCTGAAAGTGTTTTGGCTCAAATTTGGAGTAGTTTTCAATGAATCAAGCTTGGATTTGATGAACAATGATACGAAAATTAAGATGGAATGTTCTAAGAGGTTACTGAGCTACCAAAAGGGCATCTAGATGTGTTTTCAAGTCAAATGTTTAACTCATAAACTAAACCAGAGATTGACTGAAGCATCATTTATCTACTATGCAATTGTAGAGAAAAATCAGTTCGAAAGCTACATGGTTGGCTTCAGACTCTGTCTATAGTTTATAAAATTGAACATCAAACAAACAAAAACAACAAAAAAACAACTGGTCTTCCCAAATGAAGTCACCAATTTGTTTATGGGAAAATTAGTGTCTTGTTGAACGACTAACCCTCTAGGTTTGGCAACTACCCTAGAAACAACAGTTTAAAGCAATACAATGTTCTTTCCTATGTGTAACAGATAAGAGAAAGATAGTAGAAAACCAACCTGGAACTTTCGCTTGATCCCTTGCCTGATCTCTCTCCTTTGGCAGATCCAGTAACTCCTCCCCATAATTAACACGCTTTGAGAGTATCTGCACAAGTACAACAACAAAGAACTGTCAAAGCATCGTGATCTATTACAACATAAACATTATAGAATCAGATATATAATGAACAAATGAAAGCATTCACAATTACACAATCAATTGGGAAAAATCCTAAAGAACTTTATTAATAATAAGGAGAATTACAACCCAGTTGTCTGATCCAATGCCATCCTCCCAACATCAATCCTTCTTCACCTCATGAATTAGCAAGAACACACCAACAAGAATACAATGCTCTCCCCTCAATACTAAAACTAGCAGCACTTACTTGCAATTCACAATAATTCAGCCCCTTTGATCTCTTGAATGGGAGATCCTTTTAGAGATGTTTGCAAGGGTGTGAGTCATCCATGGGGATTGATTAGTGTCATTCCACTTGTTACAATTGGTTCCACAAAAGAAGGGAATTGGAGATGGTTTCCTAATTCCTTTGGTCATCCTTGGGAAAATTCAGAGAGGCAAGTGGCACATGAGAAGTTTCTAGAAGATTCCATGAGCAACCAACTAACAAACTGTCCCAGAAATTTGTTCATCCTTGCCCATCGCACCCTATAGAAGCCCTAAATAGTATGCATCGCACTTTGACAATGTAGCAGTCAGTATGCATTGCAAGTTGACAATGTAGCAGTTAGTATGGTCTAGTTTAGGCATTTTCTAGATGATTTCTGAGATGGGACTTTTGGGGAATGATGTACTCAGATGACTAAGTTTCTTTTAGGGTATGAAACAACTCTTTTAGGGGTTGATGAGCCCTAATACATCGACATATAAGTTTGGGGTCGATGTGTCCAAATATGTCTATAACAGCCTCTCTAATATGTCTTCAAGCAGAGTTCTTTTTACAACAATGAGCTCAATTTGAGCCTCAAATACAATAGAATACAATAATAAGAGCTTGACTTGAACTTCTCAAGATTTCTGTGAGTACACAGACTCCCTTAATGCTCTCTGTCTCTGTCCTAACTCTGTCTCGGCATTTGCTTGCAATACTGCCTTCCTTGCTACGCTCTCCGTCTATGGCTTTAAAGCCATCACTCCCTGTTTGTTTCAGGTTCCTGTCTCTTGGTCTCCTCGGCCTCTGCACACTTTGAATCCCTCTGCCAGCATTATAACATCATTGCTTAACACATGGAGAGGAGGTGGCTACCCATTCTGAAACGTAAGAGTGTCGTGGGCCTCTACAACTCCTGAAATGACCTCACTATGTTTTCATAGTGAAAATGTATTTTCACAGAGAAATTCCGCCAAAACTCAATATCTCGGACTTTAAAAGTCCTCAACTATGATTCATTCCTCTATCGGGTCCACCCACAAGTCGCTATCACATATCGGAAGGGCCCATCCCTTTGCATTTCGGAAATATATTACAAATGTGAAAATGCATTAAAAATGCATCAAAATCGGTTTCCTCCAGACTTGAAATTATGTAGAATAGCCTTAAGGCACCCTTTTAGGTTATTGCATCGACATTTTCCCCTTCGCATTTCGTTTAGCAAATGAAACTGCAACAATACATTATAAATGGTGTTTATCGGATCTCAAGATCCCTACAACATGGCCTATAATATTATCGGGTCTGGTCCATTGGATCGCATATATGCATGTGTACCTATAACCCCTATTCCTTTGTATTTTTTGACTGCGATTTGGCGATGCAACATGGGTCGTCGATCTGCGCGCTTGATCAACGATCCTCGTTGACCTTGCCAGTCGCTATCGCATCACCCATGAAATCTCTATCGATCGTTGTTGCAACTCTTATGTGGGTTCTGCCGATAAGCGCCGACAGCGATTTGCCAATTGGATCTGGACTGTTGATGGGCCAGATCTGACGGCTACTGTGTATTTCACTATCCCGCCTCTGATAGCTCCATTTTCTCTGTTTTCACGTGTTTTGGGCCTCCCGATAGTGTTTCTCTGCCTTGCTAAGGGTGTTCGTCTTACGATAATTTTATCTTTTTTTTTAAATATTTTGATCTTTGACACATTTTTTTAAGAGTTTATGAAGACTTAGAGAGCATTCTCGGATCCATTTGGATCGCACCTTCCCATTGAAAAAGGCTTTTGGACCACCAAAATTTGGTTTTCAAGCATCGCTTAAGTGTGGATACAACTGCCTCACTTGGCCAATCTCTATCCATTTTACATTGCTAGGCTTTGAACCTCTGAGTCCTATTCTTAGGTACTCGACATCCCCTCTGTGCATAGTCCTCACCTTCTTGTCCAGAACTGTATATTCCTAGAGCTCATTGAGGTATTCAGGCAACATATCATCAATGGAAGGCAATTGACTTTGCTCTTCAGGATCTTTAGTTAATGAAAGTTCAAATAGTCTAAAACTTTCTGCATTTACCACTGAATAGATGTGCATGTATGCTGGCAGATCAAGGTGTTATAGCTCCAAATATCACCCTTGGTATTTGTGATGCTTGATTTGTGGCCTAGGGTAACCTCTCCTTCCATACTTGGTCCAAATATTTTAAAAACAATGTTTTACTTCCTGTACGCCACTTTGCCTGTGATAAAAGCGTGTACGCATGGGTTAGTCTATACCCAACCCACGTATATGTGTTAAAACACTTAAAAAAAATAAATTTCCTTAATTGTGGGCGGAGATCATGGGTTTTACCTGTTGATTAACTCCTAGTGCCCGTGGCCCAACTGTTCCCCAACTAAAAAACTAATTTGGGAGAAGTTTAAAAAGACTTCAATGGGAAGGCCTTAAGGAGGAGAGAAATTATAGAATTACTATACTAAGATTATCCCCTGATCAATTGTAAAGTATCCCTGTGCTTTTGACTGCTGAATTATTTTAGGGACATTTTTAGTGTGTGTTCTGTGCTCCTAGTGGGCCTAGATTTTAATTTTCTTGAGTCTTTAAGTAGATCTTATTAAAAAATTCAAAGTGGTTGACTAATCGCTTAGACAGTCTCGTAGACTTCGTGGGCTTTCACCTGCAAGTCCATAGCCTTCTCCTAGAAGGCGTAGGAGTGATACTGTCAGTGGGTTTCACCCAGTGGTAGCCGACACATCAAAGATTGATCCTCTTCTTGGGGGCATTAGTGTACAAGATAGGCCTGGTATTACCACAGAGCCAGAGAGGAACACCCCAATTATTTCTCGAGCCCTCTTCCAGTCAGAGGATAATATTGAGGTAGAAGAACTCTTAAAGTCGTTTGTGGCTTCGAATTCTCCTCTACCTTCTGATCACCCAAACGTATTGTTATACGTTGGGCTCTGACGCATAGACCTTCAAGTCTAGGTCCACACATGCACATCCATTTGATGACCACTACTGGAAGGATGGCATCCACCATGAGTGCTACAAGTATGCAGACTCCTATATCAGTACAAGGGGGAGGAACTATTTCCATCCCTTCTAGATCTTTATTTAGGTCTACTGCCAGCACATCCTTGTTTGGGTCTACTTCCATTCCGTCGACGAGTGGAAGTTTCCAAGTGCATGCATCCAATTTAGGATTCTTCCCTTTTAGTATGCCTTCTCAAGGCATTCCTTCAATTCCATTAAGTGTACCATTAACTGCCTCCACGTCCATGATGAGTGGATCGACATCTTTTCAGGGTTTTCCTTTTGGAAGTGGTCATATACCACATTCCAATATGAGGATAGGATCTATGCCTTTTTCTTTCACAAGTCAAGGTAGCAATCCCTTTCAGGGTTGGACTAATCCTGCGGTTAGTGGCAAAAGGGTTGGGAATTTGTTTTATGGCCAACAAGAGAATGTGCCATACTCCTTAGTCAATTCATTTCGAAGTTTTCCACCCTTAGCTAATGCTTCGAACCTTTACCAAGGGTTGTCCACTCCTTATAATAATTTGTTAGGGGGAAACTTTGCCGGTTACGGAGGTTTTTCGGCTGGAGTTGGTCAAACTCTGAGTTTTGCTGGACCACAAGGGTCATCTTTCGGTTCAGCAGGTTCTATCAGTTACTTCGGGTAACCTAGTGCCTTTCAAAATCCAGGTCATTTTTTTCAGACTTTCGGGAATCCCACCCAATCTGGGTGGAATCCCGAAGGTCCTCTAAGACTTCCTCTCCTAGCCACACTCAATTTGCCAAACTTGACTAAGTTAATGAATGATTCGATCAGATACAATCCGGCTTGACCTCCGGTCCCAACCAAACTTCCATCGAATATTCTGAAATTCGAAGGGAAGAGCGGTGAAGGGGCAACCATGTAACCACATTCCATTTATGGTGCTCATCAAACTCCCTCATCAATGATTCGATTAGGTTGAGACTATTTCAACGCACCTTAACTAGCAATGTGGCTAAGTGGTATACAGAGTTTCCAGGGAGCACCTTTACATCTTTCACCGATTTGGCTAACATTTTCTTAAACCATTTCTAGTTGCCTTTCCGTTATGAAGCCAGAACTGATCTTCTGGCCAATTTTCAACAAAACACGACTACTCACATTTCGGATCATATCCAGGAATGGAGACAGAGAAAGAGGCAAGCTGAAATTCCACCTAAATTCCATCTCGAATGGTTTTTAAAATTATTGCAACTTGAGATCTCTAAGGATGTTTCTATGTCCAAAGTTTATTCCGTAGAACAAGCTATTTTTCATGCCCAATAGTTAGAAATGATTTATTCTCAGTCTAGGACCCTTCAGAAAATCTTGTCTAATGCTCCTAGATCCACAGTTGATGTAGCCAAACCGAAGCCATGCCCACATGCAGACAGTATTGTAAGATTGATTGATGTGAATGCAGTGAAACTTTTGAACCAATTGCAGCAGTTGTCTATACAAACTGTGTCTTCCAATTAGGTTGCATCGTCTAGTCCTTCACCTTCTCAACCTTCTTCCATTAATGCCATTCAATCTTCCAGCCCCAAAGGGAATCAAAACTCCGATGGGAAGAAGGGAGGAGGTAAAAAGAAGAATCAGGATGGGAAGGGTAATGTGAACAAACCTAACAATGGTTCTGGTGAGGGTGGAAAGCAGTCTAAGAAGAAAGTTAAGTTTCCATGCAAGTTATGCGGTGGAGACCATTTGACTCATCTCTCCCCAAAAATTCAAGATGCTCAATGCTTGTTAGTGCAGCAAGGGACTTCTAGCTCTCAAGCTTGTTAACCAACCCTTTTCCCCAAGGGCAGCAACTGCTTGCTGGCGTGAACTCAAATCCTGGTACCTCTTCAGGGGGCAACCAAGAAGGGGAAAATTCCTCAAATGTTTTCATGATGGGTTCTCACGTTAGTGTAGCCACACAGTCACGTGATTATAGTGAAGCTAAAACATCCAAGTATAAATATGCTCCCGGAACTATGGATCCACTTCATATTGAGCGAGCCTATGTCAAGTCTATACCTCAGATACCAAAAGGTTTTGCCAAATACGCGACTATTAACCCTAATGCTAGGGTAGCCCAGAACTACTCCATTGTAGAAAATTTGGTTCAAAGTCCATGCGCTATGTTTGCTGTAGAGGTACTCCAGTCGTGTCTAGCTCAACGAAGTGCTTTGCTTTCGACGATAGGGGCATTTGATCCAAACAATTCGTTAGTGCTCACTCTTGACATGCTCAAAGTCAAAAAGAGACTTCCTCATCATATGGCTTTTCAAATAAAGTCTACTTACCGGAAGACTAATATTTTTCGAACAGTTTTAGATGAGGGAGCTTCCACATGCGTAATGTCTATGTCATGTTGGAAGCCCATTGGATTGCCTTCGGTTGTTCCTTCACCCATCCTCTTGACAACATTTTACGGGCATTCTCATAGGCCACACAGGATTATCCCAGCCTTTCCTCTATCTATTGGGGGAAAGGTCATTAATATCGAAGTAGAAATCATTGATTCTAACCTAGACAACAATCTCCTCTTAGGATGGAATTGGATTTACGAAATGGATGCCATCGTTTCGACTCTATTTCGAGCCATTTTCTTTCCTCAAGAGGAGAAAATTGTTAAGGTTGATTAATTGGATTATTCTCCAGTTGATCCTCGAGCAACTTCGAATTCTACTATTGCGTTAGTAGATAACCCCCGTCAATCTATCGAGAATCTAGGAGTTGGGATGTATTCTTCATTGATGGGTACATTTGATCTTCCCTCTCCTATCGCTAGAATCAATGTCATTTCATCTTCTAAAGAGTCTTCACAGGAAGAGTTCTTGCGAACTCGTTATTTTTCAGACCCTTGGACCTTGCCTTCGCCTATGTCTACAACAGAGCTTAGATATCAGTCTATCATTAACTTTGCAGATGACCATCCTACTCCTTTTTTAGAGGAAGAGTTAGATGGTGATGTGGCCCCAACTTGGACCCTTGACTCTACTTCTGCTATGGACTGCTTAGATACGATTCTACCATCTGAAGAAGTAATCCTAGAAGCTATGATGGGTGTAGATCGACCTTGGGAAGATTTGCACCATCATTCATATTTTCTTCCCCCATTGCAGGAAGTCAAATCTAGGTTCTCCAATCTGCTTACTAGTGATGTTTGTATAGTTTCAAACCCTTTGGCTCCAACACACGTCCGTGCCGAAGGTAATATGTCAGTGATTTCAAAAACTGTACCTTTAAACATCTCTAGGAACCCTAATGTGATAGAAAGTGTCTTCATCGGAGCCGAGTGTTCCCCTGAAGAAATTCAAATTTATACTGGCCTTTTTAAAGAGTTTCGGAATGTATTCACTTGGTCTTATGAAGAAATGCCTGCTATTGATCCATCCATCGTTCAACATGAGATTAAGACGTATGAAATTGCTAAGCCGGTTTGTCAAAAGCTTCGGCCGGTCAATCCTAGGAAAGTAGCAGCTATTAAAGCTGAAGTAGAAAAGTTGCTCAAGGCGGGTTTTATATATCCCGTTCCTCTAACGGATTGGGTTTCTAATTCAGTCCCGGTTGATAAAAAGCAAGGAACGATCCATGTATGCATTGACTTTAGGGATTTGAACAAAGCTTGTCTGAAATATAATTACCCCACACCATTTATTGATCATATAGTTGATGAATGTGTGGGTAATGAGATTTTCTCCTTCATGGACGGATTCTCCAGTTATAATCAGATCTCTATCCGTCCTAAAGATCAGCATAAGACAACTTTCATATGTCCCCGAGGTACCTTTGCGTACAAAAATATGCCTTTTGGTCTTAAAAATGCTAGAGCTACCTTCTAGTGGGCCATGTCATACGTTTTCCATGACATCAAGCACATCATCGAAGCATACTTGGAGGATTTAGCTGCTCGTTCTCGAAAGGGAATCGATCATCCTAGTCACCTGTGATTGGTTTTTGAGAGATGCTGATTTTACAAAATCCGGTTGAATCCAAACAAGTGCTTTTTCGCGGTTACATCTAGTTAGTTGTTAGGGTTCATTGTGTCAAATGAGGGGATTTGGGTTGATCCCTTCAAGGTAGAGGCAATAATTCAGTTGCCTCCCCCGTCTTCCATCCGAAAACTTCAAAGTCTTTAAGGGAAGGCATATTTCTTAAGATGGTTTATAGCGAATTATGTTGAGATAACTAAAGGATTTATGCATTTGCTGAGGAAAGGAGTTCCATTTGTATGGGATCACTTTGCACAACGATCTTTTGATGCCTTGGAGCAGGCATTAGTCTTTGCCCCGCTTTTGAGTCCACCGGATTATGGCAGAGATTTTCTTTTCTTGCAGCTACAGAATCAACCATAGGTATGGTTCTCGTTCAGGAAGATGATGCTCTCGTAGAGCATGTGATTTACTACTTGAGTCGAGGCTTGGTAGGTCCTGAACTACGCTATTCTCCGGTTGAGAAGCTGGCCTTGGCAGTTGTCCATGTTGTCCGGTGGATTCGCTATTATATTTTGCTACGCAAAACATTTGTTTTGGCGGCGGTCAATCCTTTCCAACTTGTCCTCAGTAGGCGAGCGACTGGGGAAAATACAATCGATAGATTGTTATTTTACAAGAATTCGATCTCGAGTTCTTGTTGGCCAAGTCTAAGAAATCATTGGTTTTTGCGGAGTTAATTTCCGAGCTGCCTTGTGGAGAAGATACTGTTTATGAGGAGAGTTTTTTTGATGAACATCTTTTTCTCATCTCTTCACAAGATGCCTGGTATGGAGATATCATTATCTATCTCCAGACTTCGAAGTTCCCTCCTACTGCCTCCAAGGATGAACATCGAAAATTACGTCTCCTGGCTAAGAACTATGTCATCATTGGTGATACATTATATCGTCGAGGGGTTGATTCAATCCTTAGGTGTTTTTTAACCTTAGAGGAAGCAGAGTCTGTGCTTAATGATTACCACAGTGGAGCTTGTGGTGATCATCTTTTCAAGCTTGCTACAACCCATAAAATCTTGTGTGCCGGCTACTTTTCGCCTTCACTTTTCAAAGATTGTGTTGAAGCGGTCAAATGTTGCCACCCTTGTCAAGTCTATACTCGAAAGATGCACGCGCATCTAGCTTCTCTTTTCCCTGTTGTCACAGTCGGTCCTTTTACAAAGTGGGGTATTGACTTTACTACTTGTAATCCGCCTTCAGCAGTGAATCACAAGTACATTATAGTGGTCGTGGACTACTTTACGAAGTGGGTTGAGGCCATGCCCACTTATAAAAATGATAGTGAAATAACAACATTGTTCCTCTTCAATTAGATTATATCACGGTTAGGTATCCAGAGAGAGATTGTCATTGACCATGGCAATCATTTCCAGAACCAACTGATGTCCGAATTGGCTCTTAAATAGGGTTTCCGGTAGGAACATTCGTCTCCATATTATCCTTAGGCCAATGGACAGGTCGAGGCTGTGAATAAATCCCTCAAGACGATCCTGCAAAAGACAATTGACGAAAATCGTTCCAATTGGCATATCATGTTGTATCCAGCTCTTTGGGCGTACCGAACCTTGGTAAAGGCTGCCACTGTTTTACACCTTTTTAGTTAGTTTACGGGCTAGAATCTATTTTTCCCATTGAGTGCGAAATTCCATCCCTTAAGCTGGCTGTTGAGCTCCTTCCAGAGACCTCTGGTCTCAAAGAGCGCCTCCTTCATTTGGAACATCTCGATGAGCAGCATCGAGATACCGCCATAATTAATGAGGCTCATAAGAAAAGGGTTAAAACTTAGTACAATAAAGTTTTCCATCCTCGAGTCTTTTTTGAAGGCGACCTTGTCTTGGTTTACAAGATAAAAATGCCTTGGGGGCAGGCAAATTTAAGTCTATGTGGTACGGTCCCTTTATAGTGAAACAAGTTTTAGAAAAAAGGGGCTTATGAATTAGTCAATTTTGAAGGGAACAAGTTGGTGGAGCCCCGAAATGGGCTCTACCTCAAGAAGTACTTTGCTTAGGTTTTGGCCAAGCAATGGCTTCTTTGTATATTTTGTATTTTTGTACATATCTTATCAGGAGGTTTTTGATATCGACACTTTTTGATATGCTTTGGCAGGTGTTGATGGATGAATTGGTCTATTTCGGATTCACCGATGGTGCTAGTTGGTACACTCGGAACCTCACTTCTGTAGCTTGGGTGATTTATTATCCAACTGGTCAGTTGATAGTGTCAAGGGGAGTATGTATTGGTGTCAAGGGGAGTATGTATTGGTCCTGTGTCAAATAATATGGCCGAGTATATTGCCATCATTAATTTACTATCCAAATCTATTTCTTATGGAATCGATTCGTTGGTAGTCTATCTTTATTCACAACTGGTAGTGTCACAATTAAATAACATTTTTAATTAATAAGGAATTTAGACTTCTGTGATCCATAACATTGTTTAGAGAATTTCCGGTGAAATCACATAAATAATCTTTTGTCGACGCGTTTCGAACCAACCAGAGTGGTTCATCGTCAGGACAAGTTGAATAACCGATCCAGCTTAACTAGTTAAATAGTATGGTTAGAGACTCTAACAGCTAGATTGATAACGACTATTTTTGACCTTATGACCCCAGCCAGATAATTATTATATTTTAATTATGATTATTCCTGGAAAATAGTTAAATTAGGTAAATTTATATAAGAAAGGACTCCCACAAGTTAGTAAATCATTTATATATTTAACTAAATACAATTGTTTATTTATATATATATAATATTATATATATTATATTAAATTATTTTCTTCATATTCAGTTTATTTAATATTTATTTATTTTTTTATTATCCTTCGATCCTCTGGATCTTTAGAAGTACGTTAATCAATTAAAATTCATAAAAATAATATAATAATTTATTTTATTTTATAATTATTATTATTCCAATAATTATATTAAAGTAAATTAATACCATGGATTAGTTAATTATATTAATGGTTCAAAAAAAAATTATATCGATTATACATAATATTGGAAAATTAAGAAAAAGGAGGTGATTAAATTAACTAATTCCATATACTATTAGGTTGTTAAATTTAAGAATATTCAAACTATTATTAAGAACTAAATGTATATTCCCCAAAATTATAATAGAATTGTTATAAAGGTAGGTAATTTATAATTGTTAATTAATCAATATATATTTTTATATATAAATTATAGATATAATGTCAGGATCATTAGGGTGAATTAAAATAATGTTTAGAGTTTAGTAATTTATTTTATTTTATATTTATTATTATTCCAATAATTATATTTAAGTAAAATAATATCGGGATCTTTATTTATATCACCAATATTTGAGAGTAAGGGTGTTGCAAAGATCATTTGTTTATATTACTTATTTGCACATTCCACGATTAGACAATTCATTAGTAGATTCTATCGCTAATCAAGCCTTAAATTAGCACCTAACGGTAGCGCTGAAGAGTGCGTAATTGACCATGACATTAGACATTACAAGAGAAATATGACTTTCCCAAATTAAAAAGGCGTGGACCCAGTGCTTCTCAATGGACTTCAAAAAAGTGATTGCTGCGGTTCCAGCTCAGATCTTCACAGCCACAACGTGGAAATGCAACCACTAAACTACGTCGTAGTCTAACTAGTCAGAGGTATTGCCCGGAAAGTTATGGAAATTCCGGTCATATTTAGAGAAAATCTGGCAAAGATTTTTGTAAATCCAAGTTATAGTTGTCAAACTTCAAAATTTTAGGTGTCGTGGACATTTTTGATGGTACTGAATCCATTTCCACCATCAAAAACAGGATTCAAACACTGTAGATTTCTTGAAATTTTTTGCCTAGATTCCGGCCAGTTTTGGCCATCCAAACAATTCCTCCACCTCACTAGTTTTGGCCGTCTAGACAATTCCTCCAGCTCGTTAGACGACTCCCTAAACTACAATCACCATCAATTAACATGTACAGTAATTAAAATTGATACAGTGATGGAATGAAGAGCAAATATACAGGAAAAAGTGTTTGTAATTAATTCTATAGATTTATTGAAATAGTTTAAGGAGTTTTCTATAATGCGACTTAAAAAGTGTTTGTAATTAATTCTATAGAATTATTGAAATAGTTTAAGGAGTTTTCTATAATGCGACTTTTTGGAGATTCCAGTGACGGAATTCGGCGGAATACAGGTAAAAGTGTTTGTAATTAATTCTATAGATTTATTGAAATAGTTTAAGGAGTTTTCTATAATGCGACTTTTTGGAGATTCCAGTGAAGGAATTCGGCGGAAGAAATTGAGATTAAATTTTGATTTGTTGCAGTTAAAATGGTTTTTTACCTGCATATTTGGATTCAACACCCTGAAAAACCCTGGGATGCTTTGATTGTGCAGAAAGTAGCTATCAAGCTTGCAATTCCAATAAATTGCTGCCGCTTTGATTGTGCAGAAAGTAGCTATCAAGCTTGCAATTCCAATAAATTGCTGCCGGATGTTGACTAAAAAAACCCACCGAAAAAACTTTCAAAAAGTCACATTATAGACAACTGCATAGTTTAATTAGTCTGTTATTAAAATTGAAAATTTATTTATATTAATTAAAATAATTTTTTAATAATATTAATTTATAAAAAAAATTCAATATAAATAAATTAGATCTCCTTTAATTCATATTAGATCTATATTTAAATAAATTTATCTCTAATTAAATTCATATTTAAATTAAATCTATACTAATTATATTTATATTTAAAATAAATCTATCCTTATCCTATTTAAAATAAACTTATACTAACGTGAATTCTTTAATAAAATGAGAGAATAAATCTGTAATCGGGTAGGAGAATAAAGCTGTTAACCACGCTAAAGGAAAGAAGTTGTGATGCTCGAGCAAATCTCTAGCCGCACTACAGGAAATCACTGATTCTCCTCGAATTAGAGCAAATCTTTAACCGTAGTAAACGAAAAGAATAAAAGGTCAAATAATCGAAAGAATGAACCATCTGCCCTACGTAGGTTTCGAACCTGTGACCTTTGCGCCACGCGAAAGAAAGGAAGTTTGATTCTGGAGCAGATCTCTAGCCGCACTAAAGGAAATAACTAATTCTCTTGGAATTAGTGCAAATCTTTGTAATAAAAGAAAAAAAAAAAAATTCAAATAATCGAAAGAATAAACTATCTGGCCTAGGTAGGTTTCGAACCTGACCTTTGCGCCATGAAAGCAAATAACCGCACTAAAGTTTCGAACCTGACCTTTGCGCCATGAAAGCAAATAACCGCACTAAAAAAAACAACTGATTCTCCTAAAATGAAGGGAAATCTTTAACTGTAATAAAGACATTTATAAAATAATGTGAAGAACAAACCATTTTCCACATCTTTAACTGTAGTAAAGAAATTTATAAAATAATATAAAGAAAAAACCATTTTCCGCCCCTGGCCTATGCAGGTCTCGTACTTGTGACCTTCACCTCATCAAAGCAAAGCAAATCTCTAACTGCACTGAAAGAAATAGCTGATTCTCTTGTAAGGAGCATATACAGAGTAGTAAAGGGAAAACAGACTCTCTTGGACTGAAGAACAAATCCCTAACCATAGTTAAGGATAAAAATATAAAAATCGAAGCTCTAACAGTAGTGAAGGAAAACATAATTCTTATAAAAATCAAAGAATAGATTTCGAACCCGTAGTAAAAGAAAACATACATTTTAAATTAAATAAAAATAATCATCATTCCTTGGCCTAGGCAGGTCTCGACACTTCTTCTGGTAAGAGAAGACATACATTTTAAATCGAATTATTTAATACATTTTAAATCAAATAATAGAAATAATTTTCGCCTATGCAGGTCTGGAACCTTCTACTAAGAAGAGAAGACATACATTTTAAATAAAATAATGGAAATAAATTTCTTGGCCTATGCAGGTCTCGAACCTGCGACCTTCGCGTTATTAGCACGACGCTCTAACCAACTGAGCTAATAGGCCACACGGTTTTTAAGTAGTCGAACTAATTTTCCACGGTAAGGCATAGTTCTAACGTATTATTTTGTTTCTAGTTGAAACTTAAGACAGCTACGGCCAGCTTCATCATCCATGACTCGTGAAAATGAAGATTATTGTACAAAATCTGCAAGGTCGACCGGTTATTGTCAGAAAAATATTCTCTAAAAAATGGGACACTATTTTATAGAGGAAAATATCCTAGTATTGATATGAATTTCAACTAAGAAGAGGGGGTCTGTCTCCTTCAAATCTGTCATTCTAAGAGTCTGCAATAGTTTACTTTCTGGGACAATTCTCTAAGATTCAGAGGACTTCTCTGACTAAGGTGAGGCTTCACCCACATCCTATAGAATCAACGGAAATGTAATCTAAAGAGTCGGTCTAGTTTGTCGTAATCTCCTACTTTTACGATGATCCCTATGTATCTTGTCAGGGAGTTTTGATCCGAGGAGATGCCTCCTGCTCCTTCGTAGATCTATAAATAAGAGAGGAGAAGTTCATTCTCCTCCTGGGAAGTCGTAGGCAGTCTTAATTTTTGCCCTGTAAACTACAATCACCATCAATTAACATGTACGGCAATTACAATTGACAACTTAAGGGAATGGAGAGCAAATGTACAGGAAAAGTGCTCGTAATACTTAAAGCAGCCGATTCGTTGACGGGGTGAGAAAATAAATCTGTTAACCACGCTAAGGGAAAGAATTTGTGCACTGATAGGTGATTCTCGAGCAAATCTATAGCCACACTAAAGGAAACAACTGATTCTCTTGGAATTAGAGCAAATCTCTAACATTAGAGAAGGAAAAGGAATAAAAGTCAAATAATCGAAAGAAAGAATAAACCATCTGGCCTAGGTAGCAAATCTATAGCCACACTAAAGGAAACAACTGATTCTCTTGGAATTAGAGCAAATCTCTAACATTAGAGAAGGAAAAGGAATAAAAGTCAAATAATCGAAAGAAAGAATAGACCATCTGGCCTAGGTAGGTTTCGAACCTGTGACCTTTGCGTCATAAGAGCAAATAATCGTACTAAAGGAAACAACTGATTCTCCTGGAATGAAGGGAAAATCTCCAACTGTAGTAAAGGCACTTGTAAAATAATAGATAGAACAAACCATCTTCAACTCGAACTTGTGACCTTGTAAGGAGCATATACAGCAGTAGTAAAGGGAAAGCAGCTGACTCTCTTGGAATGAAGAGCAAATCCCTAACTGTAGTAAAGGAAAAGGTACTCATAATAAAATTCAAATAATAGAAAGAATAAACCATCTTCAAGACATGGCTTAGGCAGGTTTCGAACCCGTAGTCAGCTGTAGTATGCAGCCCATCAGAGCAAATCTCTAACCATAGTAAAAGAAAGAAAACATACTTATTATAAAAATCAAAACAAATCAAATAATTAAAAGAATAAGATGATAAAGGAAAACATACTTAGCCGTTGGAGTCTCTGCACAGTTTATTTAACATGTTACTTCAGATATAATTCTTCAATTTGCCCTTACGATGAACTACACTAATTAGTTTGAAACCCGTCGACATGTGATTTACACCAAAACTCTTCTTATAAAAAAAGACATACTTATTATAAAAATCAAATCAAGTAATAGAAAAATCAATTCTCAAACCCTAGTAAAGGAAAACATACTTATTCTAAAATTCAAAGAAAAGATTACGATTCCGTACTCTTCGAGTGAGAAAACATGCTTTATAAGCAATAAACATTCCCTTGGCCTATGCAGGTCTCGAACCTGCGACCTTCGCGTTATTAGCACGACGCTCTAACCAACTGAGCTAATAGGCCACCTTTTACTTAAGTCGAGTTAGTAATTAAAAGATATATTTCTACATTAATAATTGTCGGCAATAACACAGAGTCCTAACGTATTAATTTGTTCAGTTGAAACATAGGACGGTTAGAGCCAGCTGTAACCACTGTGCAAACCTTTTTTAATGTAGCCGTTGAAGTGGGTAGGCAGTTTGCGTGGGATTTAGAATATATTGAAGTTTCAATCTTATTTTGTTTATCATTTTCATTTCCAAATATTAAAGTTGAGGATAGGAAGTCTTTTACGGGATAATCAATAACTCTGTTGACGACACTATGGATATGAATCAATTTTACAAGAAGATGGTTATTATTAAATAAATTATTTTTGCCTCTAATATATCAATTAACTAAAACCCAATCTAAATTAATTAAATAAATAAAATAAATCATATTAAGAAAATATATAAATTCACATTTCCTTACATTCTGTCAGGCTTTAAAATTGACACGTTCTGTTAGGCTTTAAAATTGGCGCGTGTTTAAAATACGGTTTATTCTAAAATAAATAAGTAATTGTTAACTTGCAAATAATTTAAAAAAATGTTAAATTGACGAGTATGTAAGAAAATGAGCAGTTCTAAATTTTATATATTTATTATGTCACGCTGACGCAATAACATCTATGAACGGTTCTAATTTATTGCGTTAACCTTAGTCTTCGCCGCATGCCTGAACCATTCCTGCGTAAGAAAATACGGGCAGTTGTTTAATTCACAGATTGTAAGTTGGTGCATTGACTGTGATTTTGGATGAGCAGTACCGTTGAAGGACCATCACGAACTCCAATTATAATCCAAGAATTTATCGTCATTCTGCGAAATTTATTGCTCTTTCTGGCTCGAAACACCCTTTCGCGAAGTAATATTTTTTTATCTTCATGGGGTTCCATTGTTCAAAACCTCCTTGTCTTGAGAAGGAAAACACTGAGATAATTTGAACATTATTTTGGCCCCTGTTCTCTGCCCTTTGATTGAAATCTCACTAGGGTATTAGGCTTATAGGATTTAATTTATGATAATACCTCTAGAATTCCGCCATACCTGGTAGTTTGTGGTTTCTAGGTGGTTCCGAACTCTCCACTAGTTTTTCGGTTGGGAGATTGGTAAGGTGGGAAAATCCCATTAATACAACTAGGGTTTTGTTAAGGGAGAGGGATTTTATCTGATCTAGGGTTTTGATTTTAAAGTTGTGTTAAAACTGAGTTTTTTTCGGGTGAAATTTTCTATGGTTGGAGACTATTCTTATTATCTTGGTGTTAGACGTCTGTAATTTCATTTCCATTTGCCTCATAAGTTGCATGGTTCATTCATTGTGGAAAAACCCTTGTTACAAGCTGAAGCTTTCGGAGCAACCGCTGGTTCTCATTGTCAATTTCCCCATCTTTGACCGACATAGCAACACTTTACAGGGTCATCTGCTGACATAGTAGAAAATTTCGGAGCAGTAGAAATCAACCGTGACAATGTGAAGAACACCCACTTTGATTTCTCGAGTGTTCATTTATCCAGTGAGTTCTATTGGATCCGTATCTCATCTACGAATCCAACTATTTTGAATTAGAGTTACAATAATGGGACAATTTAGGGTATAATAATCATAGGTTTCTAAAGTAAGTGGGTCTATGTTTCCTATTAGTCGTTTATGTTTCCCGCTTCTCTTTATCTTGGTGCTAGAGGTTTGTAATTTCATTCTATGTTTCCATTTGGCTCATAAGTTGCACGTTTTAGTCATTTTACAGCGAGCATTGAAAAACCCCTGTTATAGACTGGAGGTTTTGCAGCAACTACTGGTTCTCATTGTCAATTTCATCTGCTTTAATCGTCATAGCAATAATTTACAGGGTCATCCATTGACGGAGGAGAGAATTTCGAAGCAGTAACAATCAACTGTACTAATTTTAAGAATACCCACTTGATTTCCTCAATCTTCACTTATCCAATGAGTTTTATTTGTTCCATATCTCATCTACGAATCCAACTATGTTGAATTAGAATTACAGTAATGAGACAATATAGAGTAGAATAATAATTATATGTTTTTGAAGTAAGTGGGTTTTGTTTGATCAATGATACATTGGAAGGGGAATTTTATTTTCTGTAAGTTGTTGAAATTTATTCCGGGCTTGTTCATTAGAGTTGGACCAAAATCTACTTGTTCATTAGAGTTAGACCAAAATCCACTTTGATTATGATTGAACCTCATTCAATTGTGACTAAACCCACCTTGTTTCTGATTACACATTAAATTCTGACTGCACCCACTTTGATTCTGATGATATTCCATTAAATTCTTATTATCCTCACTTTGAATTACACGAGAAATAAATTTCTCTTGGTGCATTGTTGAATGCATGAATGTTGTGTGTACGGAGTGGCCCCACATTACATTGTGTCATCTTGCCCACGATGATCAATGACAGCTAAGTTTTTTTCCAGAGTGAAAAATCTATATAGTATTATATTGAGTCAATGTAAGAGTACATATGAGATACAGCATGAGCTAAATAAATTGGTATCCATGTGGTCATGTGGAGCCAAAAGATTTACAGATAAAGGCCATCGCCATAATGAATAACATGATCATAGTATATAGTCTATAAAAAAAGTATGGAAACTAATACAGATATGAATATATTAAAAGCCAAAAAGAGAGTTGCTGAGAAACATATCCGGAAAGAAGAAAATATGCAAAAAGGTCCAGATCATATGCCCGGGATGAAAAAATCCTGAATGTGGCATGTACTGTCTCCCATAGAAATCATCAAGGACCAAACACCAGGCTCAAGAGACAGACCACTCTTAGACAAGCGGTCCACCTGCTCATTATGGAAGCGGGGAATGTGAATGATAGAAGGCTGATTTAATAAATTCCAGAAGTACATAATCCGTTCCATCCATCCAGAAAGATGAGGATAATTGATATAGCAGGCTCCCTTGGCATGGTCAATCATAACTTTCGAGTCCCCATATATAGAAATGTTCTGTATCTCCATAAATGAACAGAAAGCAAGCAATCCAGCTAGAGCCCTTGCCTCAGCCAAGTTATTGGTGCCTCTTCCCCGTTCTAGAATAAATGATAATGTAACTTCTCATCCATAATTATAAAAACCCCGCATCCACATATATTGGATTGTTCGGCCCCATCAAAGAAGGCCGCAGTCAATGAAAAGTGAGGGACTGTCCCGATAAAGGCAGCTAAGTTAGGCTTAAGTTGTTAATGAATTTATGGGTTTTATAAAGGCAAAGTTGCTGTTAATTCTTACATATTGCAGGGTTGCCATTACATATTTTATGACTAGATTGAAAATCTCATAAGCTATTCGTACATATTCGACCACTATAATCGTAGCAGTAAGCGTAAATTCATAAACGGGGAAGAACATGTATGTAATTTGGTTACTGGTTATATAAGGTGATGTTTAATGGCAGAGTGCAAAAGTTTGTAATATTCTATATGTAAATTATGTTAAGTCCACCTGGAACTGCGTAAGAATCATGTTATGCAAAATGGTGAAGAGTGTGGGTGGAAGACCAGTTTTAAACTAGGTTGGCCTCAGTTTAATCCTTATATTTTGTTGGTTACACTTATTTCGTCAGAGTGGGAATTAGGGCAGCCTCAATTTCACTCTGTATATATTATTTTCTATGTGTTTTGCTTCAAACTGTGGGGTCATACTTGGTTTCGGTTCCTACATTCATTGGATATGCTTAATGCTTCCAACTGTGAATTTCGTTGCTCTCTGTTGCAGTAAACTAGTCCTCATATTTTGCTAGGTGTGCTCATTGCTTCAAACTGTGGCTTAGGTTGGACTTGATTTACATCCTTTTATATTGACGATGGTTATGCTTTTCGCGGCAAACTGAGATTTGGTTTGGGCTCAATTTCAATCCTTGTATATTGTCGCTTTTACTCATTACTTAAAATTGTGAATTGAGTTAGCCTAAAATTTGTTTTCTGTTGCACACATTTCTTATTGTTCTCAATCTACAAGGTGATGCTTATTTGTGTTACATGTATATGTATTTGGAAATATAACATTCCCAAATCATTATTGGGACTCAATTGGCATATGTATGGATTTTTGCAGTAACTGCCTTGGTGATGTTTTCCTATAGATCACATCAAATCAAAATAATAAATTTCTAGGAATCTTTAGTTCACTGTTTTCACATCTGATATATTATTGAGAATATTTCAGTCATCTAGGCTTCATTGGTTTGAGGTCTGCACTATAATTGGTATGGAAACCATATTACAGGAGGTTATTAGATGGTTAATAATTACAACATGATCATGAAAATTGGGGTATGGTATCAACCATTTGCTTTATTAAGAATCAAGAGTTTGTAATGAAGTGTCAAGGTAATACTGAATACATTCCTGCTACTAGTGAATGATGAGGAAGCAGAAATAAATCATCCAATCAACACCCACACCATATGGTGAAGACCAAGTTTGTTAGACAATTTACAACAAAAATTTATTTCATTTCATATACTATATTCGCAGGCTACATGCTTTTCCAGGGAAACAATGTATGTTTTGTTTGGTTGTATGGCTTGTGAATCCGTTCACATTCACTATTGGTACCAAGGGAAATCGTGAACCTCTTTGTGTACCATGATTTTATGAATTCTAATATGTTTAACAAGAGGTCATGTTGTGGAGACAACAATATGGTACAGACTAATTGTCCATTTCATAATTTACCCTATAGTATATAGTATATGTACTCCCCATTCTCATGGTTCTTAATGAAAAATATTTTACCTCAAGTCAGAGCCTTCATCTCAGTAATTGGAACACTAAACAACTAAGGTTATCAAATTTTGAATCAATATTTTCATGTATCAAAGCCATATTTATGGTAAACTTAGAACTTGTGTTAGAAATCCTCTCCATGAACAAACATAGAATACTTTTTGGAACGTTAAATTGGAGGAGTGTTCTTTTTCTTGACTAATATTTTCTTTTATTTATACAGAGAAAAGTTCTCGAATGAAGCTTTTCTCTACCACCTCACACACGTTGATCCAAGGCACAAATTCTCCATCTATTTCTATCAAATTAATTTTCATCAAGAGCATGAGTTCACCTTAGTAGAATGGCTTATGGCATTTTTGCCACAGTTCATGGTACAACTGGTGCTTGTTATTTTCTTTGCCAAATATCTTCCACACTGTCTTTTTGCATAGATAGTGGAATTTGTTGCTCTCAACAAGATCATCATAGTGCTTTGTTTGGTTTTTTTTGTCTTTTGCCACTCATTTTTCCTTGGAAAAAGCTCCACTTATAATGGAAGGGTTTGTTATGTATTGGTGTATGGTTTGCTCCTCATATTCATTTGTTGAATTGGGCTTATCTACTAGAGTTTGAAAGGCATAAATGTTTTTGTAAACTGTGGTTGGCATCGTCTTTTTGGTTGAAAACCCATACATCATAATAATCATCTTGCTTAATCATAAGTTTTGTCCTCTTTTCAATAGAAAATGGCAATTACGGCTGATGGATATGGAAACAAGAGTGACTGAGAGAGACAACTGACCAATTTATTTCAAAATATAATCAAAATGTAATTGAAACTTATTGTGTGTTATGCTTACTTCTACAATCCAGAGTATTTTTTCCTGGTCTATTATGTCATTTTTTTAGCCACACTGTATAGACTTGGAGGCTTATATCAAAAGTAAATAGATATGAAAAGGACATATGCACCTTATATAATCTGTGGGAGTTGCTCGTTGTTTCTACCTAGTCTGATTTACCAATGTTCAATTGTGGATGTTGTTTTAGATGGTGGAAAAACGAGTTCATCCCATACGCCTTGCCCCATGATGTACTAATGGCATGGGACGAGGTACTGAGGGTATGCACATGGGTGGGGTGGAATAATACATGTCCTTCTTCATTTTCCACTAAATAAAGAAGATACAAATGATGTCAAGGGAATATTGCTTTACATGATTAGAAAACATTTACCAGAGTCAGGAAACATCCCATCAAGTGATGGTAATACAAGGGACACACTTTTTCAATGGTGCCACGATGCACTTGGTATTGCAATGTCTCTTTGCAAGGCACCACTCGTAGGACTTCAAATTTCATGGTTAAGACTACATGATTAGTTCACAATGTGTATGTTACTCATAAAAAATGTAGTCTACCTTTTATTTACCTATGGCATTTTGACAGGATTTTATATTGGAAAAGAGTTAAAGGTTCATTTTTAGCTTTTTCTCTTTTTGTATTGAGTATTAAAAGAACTTTTCTTTTTATCAGGTACATCCAGGGGAACCTGTCTTTCGTCAAGCTGCAATTGGCGAATCAGTATGAAAGAAGGATTTTCTCAAAAATATTGGACTATGCCATGGAGTTAGTGGAAATGCTTACATATTTATTTCCCTTTACCGTTTAACAAAAGAAGAACTATATCTTAATCGGGCAAAGGCATTCGCTAGATTCCTTTATATCAATGGGAGTAGACTTATTGCATCTGGTCATACTCTCTATTTGAAGGCTTAATAGGTTTACATGTATATGGTGAAGCCTAAGCAGTCAAGGTTTCCTAGTTTTGAGTTGTAAAAAATGGGCTTGCTTATTTATTATTTGAGGAGTTTAAAGGGATTGTAAATTTCCATGATACAATTGCACCAACCATATGAGAGCTAGATGCCCACTACCCCAGTAACCTTTCCTTGGATGGGTATGCCACATCCAAGATGCATATAGATATATTCTTCCTCTGCAACGTTTTCCCTTGTAGCGTCTTTGTTGAGTGATGATGTAAAAACATGTTGATGTATATTACTTAATAGCATTTTTGTGACCACTGTAGTCTCCCGTCAAATTTCATCATCAATCCCTCTTAAATTTTGTAGCTTGACCTATTTAATTAAAGTTCAGTTTGCTTACAGTTACAACATCCATGAGATTTTTCAAATGTATTTTTACTCGTTTTTTTTCCCACTTGTATCAATTTTAAGTTTCAATGATGTGGAAATACTGTGATTGTTGTGTGATATTATATTAGACAAGTCTTGCATTTTATAAAAAAAAAAATAAATAAATAAAAAAAAATTAGTACAACGTCTGAGAAGAATTAATAACCATTGTATGAATGCACGTTTGGCTATATCCACTCATCACCTTCTGTGAAGAGAGAAAAAAATAGTCTAAAAACTAAGTCAATCCAGGGAGGTGTATGAAACCAACATGGCATGACTTTTCCCAATGCCCAAAAATATGACAACAGGTCCACAAGTCACATGTTTTACAATTTAACATATCGATGACTCACCATGTTGTTTGAGTTTGAGGTTAGACTGATGTTAAAAGTTTCTTTCAGAGACTACAAAGCAAAGGTAGTGTCACTGGAACAATCTATGACTAGATTTATAATACCATCCCCATTCTATAAAGGTGACAATACGAAAATGAATCCAGGATATATACCGAGAGAAACTACCTAATCCATTAAGCAAAATATACTACAATGGAATTTTTTCTTCTACCAATTCTGCACAACACAACATCTTGTAACCCTCAGGGATGTTGAGAAGTAGCATAAAGAAGCCAATATATCCTAAAAAAAATCATTATTTGGAACAAGAATGGTGCAGAGTAAAGAATAGAAATTACTCGAGTTAGTAATGTTGGAGTTTCTGATCGGAATGATGAAATGAAAAAAAACATCCCATCCACTGGCCAAAATAAAAAACCTGCAAAATTGTTGTAAGAATTACATAAAGTATACAATTTAGAAGACAGAAAATGAGATAAAACAGAAATGCTACAAATACCTTGAACTTTGATAATCAGTCAAACTACAAAATTGTGACCATATTAAGAATATTTTACCGCTCAAAGCAAATAACTGAAAGAACCTTGTCCAAGTTACCTATGCATTTAATTGGGCTATCACTTTGGAAAGTATATGTATACACTACCAAGAGGCCTGTGGGGAAGTTATTTATTCCATTCAATCGAAATTTTGGCACTTCTTAGTTTAGGAATGATGTCAAAAACTCTTCCTGCTATCAGATTAATGCAATTCCGCCCATAAAGGCAGCGTTTGAGAGTACTGTATCTTCAAGCTTTCTTCCACGACTCTGTCATCTAGTTATCCCCTTGGTTATTTTCTTAACCAGATTGTGTCCTTGCTTAACCAAAGATAAAATCTTGTTGACCATCATCTTTAATGAGCAATTAACCAGAAATTGTAGCAACTAATTTTTCTTTAGACAGTCCTTGTGCACCAATGAGATTGCCTACAAATGTATGAAGAATAATCTTTTTAGTAGTAGACATATCTGCCTGATGTACATCTAACTGCATTTATTGCAAAGAAAGCATCACACTTGCACTAGATGACACTCCCGTGACATGTAACTCTAATCCCAACATCTCCATTCACTGTTTGAACATCAACGCCAGGGATGGAATTGATGTTTACAACAACGGGCATATTTTGAGGAGCTGCAGATGATGCATGGGAGGTATTTTCTTGCGTCTCATTCGCCTTTTCCATATCCTTGAGCTTCTTTAGGAGCTCTTGGATATATGCAATATCATCCCCCAGTAAGGAAGCTTTATCCATTTTCGAGATTTTGGGCACAACAACTCTCAGTGCATAAAATCATTGGTTGAGCTTCTCTTGTCTTTGACACTCCACTTCAACATGATTGAGAGGTTCTTCTCTTCCATTGACAGGTTTTCTCCCTATTTTTCTTCCATTCCTCTATTTTATCTCCAATTCCTAGAGCACAAGCACTAGTACTAGCGTGGCGTCATGCGTTAGTGTTTTCTTTGGCTAACATAAGCCCTAACAAATCACTTGAAACATATCTTGTACCACCCATATCCTTTTCTCGCCTTATCAAAGACCATTTGAGTTCCCTGGCGAGTTTCCACTGATGCGTGATTTTTTTCGTAGGAAAAAACATGAGACATATTGGAGCTTTCTCTTCATAGTTAGATAACAACTCAATTAACTAGACATTATGATCTGCTCCTACTACATCAAAATTGAAAGAAAAAACACGTTAGACCTAAACTTTGGCTTCCAGTTTCTCAAACAAAGGTCTCCAAAAAGAACCCAATCATACACCAATGGAAATGTATTTACACTAGAGTGTACTGAAATTTTCTAGTAATGGCAAATGATTTGCGTGTGATAAATACCGCGAAGAAGTAATATTTGAAGTAAGCATGGAATATGAAAAATTCAATATCCATAAAGAAATATATGACCTCCAAAAACAGGCAACAATTTTTTTTCTTTAGAATTATACAACAAAGACTAGCTGCTCAAAATGCATACGAAAAATGCATCTTCCTTCTTCGTAGTTGGTGCCAAAACATGCTTGTGCAATGGCATCTGCACTAAAATTTTCAAAATCTTCACAAATGTCAATCTCTTTCACGCGTGCTTCAATGGAACATTTCCATTTCTTTAGCATATTCGTGGCACTCCAAGCAATCACAGGAATGCAAGCCACTAGACCTCGACCCTGACTAGTCTGAAGTCAGGGCTCCGGGCTTTGTTGACCCTGACTAGTCTGAAGTCAGGGCTCCGGGTTTTGTTGACTGTGTTTGTGTGAGGATGTAAGACCCCGACCCCGACTAGTCGGAGGTCAGGCCCCGAGTTATTTGGAAATCGTTATGAACGAATTAAACCTATGCTTTAATGGAACATTTCCATTTCTTTAGCATATTCATGGCACTCCAAGCAATCACATGAATCAGTGCCTGTTGTGTACACAAAAAACCATACAAAATTGAAATATAGAGGATTATATGCATTTTAAAAGTTTAGGAAGAACTAGAAACTAATTTAAATATATTATTCTCAAGTTCTCCATGAACAAAGGTTATTTGAATATGTTAGTCTCAAATTCTGTGGGGAAAACGCTGGATTTATTATTCTTCTGTTTTGCGTCCATTTCTCGCCTTTCAAATTTCGGAGTCCATCGCCTTCCAATTTCTTCACAATAGGATGAGACTTTGTTTTTTCATAATCATCGTGCTTGGATGGAAATATCTCCTTGATTAGCTCAGGCTGTGCAATAGTTAGTCTTGTAGTAGGCCAAACCAGACAAGAAAAGTGCTACCTATTAAGAAAAAAATCAATAGAGGTCTAGTGAAGATGACCATTCCAACCATAATTTCAAACTTAGATCAACAATATATTGAGCAACAATACTTCACCGTAGGACTTCCTCCATTGATGGTAGAATGTCAGACCTCGAGCCAGAATATCGTGAAAAAATCCCATAGTTTAGAAACTCGCTTGATGAGCCATTTTCACCATCTTTGTGGCATTCCCAAGAAATATCTTATATGGAGGGCCTCCTATGCTCTGTGATTCAAAATTCTTCTGCATTTTCAGAGGCTTCCACCATACGAATCTCATAACTTCTATGATTATTGTAAGAACAAGTACAACTGAAGTCACTAAAGCAGAAATCACAAATTTCATTGTATTCTATTCAAATCACCAGAACAAATCTGCATTGTACTCTCTCTCTCTCTTCAACATGTAGCGACCACCCGAAATTTATTTGTATGAAATGTACTTCAAATATCTTACCAGGCCACCAGACCCCTCTTGAAATCATAATTTCCACTGCGCGCGCGGGCCAACAATTCAACCGCGCCGTACCAATGTCAAAACCACCCAGCAGCAAACCTGAAACCACCGGTAAGTTATCGCACCGCTCTTTGGCATGAGAGGTTTCCGTACGAAGGGGTTTCGATGCAATTTGGAGGAGGCACGTGGATTGGGGTGACATCACCCTCTGACATTTATCGGACGATAAATGTCGGTCAAAAGTCCCCAT
Organism: Pinus taeda; assembly: GCA_000404065.3. Taxonomy (NCBI): domain Eukaryota; kingdom Viridiplantae; phylum Streptophyta; class Pinopsida; order Pinales; family Pinaceae; genus Pinus; species Pinus taeda. Next base: position 8,765 of record APFE031458546.1, on the reverse strand, counting down.
CCGATATTCGTCCGATGTCCTCCACCATTTACAACCGTTGATTTACCAAAGTTGCACTGTGGAGTAAAGTACGGTGAGAAAGGGTCTTCCGATATCCATCCTCCGCCGTTCGATTAAAGAGAATGTTCTCCGCCGTCCGTTTGCAAGGAAGGTACATACGGGCCCTGCTAAATTAAATGCAGCGTGGAGTAAAACTATGGACCATACCCTATGTTTAATGTTATGACATTTTTTTTGGTAATACTTTTAATGTTTTACGGTCCGTAATATTTATTGAGTATGGGCGGAAAATGAAATGTAAGTTTTTTATTACTTTCCATATGGATCGTATGTGAGTTGACCAAAAACAAGTGTGTTAAGTGGATTGCACACGGGGAGGAACAAAACCTGGGTTCGCAGCAGCCTATGAAAACAAGGGGATCGCACACGGTGAATTGTGTTGAGTTCGCAGCAGCTAATGAGAACCAGAGAACAGACATTGTAATGTAGGGGAAGAACGCACAGAAGTGCGAATGATTTTTTTGGGTTGAAATGTAAAGTTAGGAAATGGTAAAAACGCAGCAGTGTAAATTTTTAATGTAAGAAATGAAAAGAGCGCACAACAGTCAGGAAAAGAGTTGAAGAAGTGAAAGAAGAAAAACCAGGGGCAAGTATGTAAAACCATGAATTGTTTCACACAGCAGTGAAAAGGTAAAACTGTAAATCCGTGTAATTTTTGTTTTTCACACAGCAGTGAATGTAAATGAAATTTTTGCACACAGTGGTGTAAAATTTCAAAGGAGACAGAGTAATTTCTTTTGTAATGTTTTGGTGAATCCCTCTGAGTGAAAGAGGATGAATATGTCTCAGTGAATTCTCAGGTGAAAACAAAGTTTTGGTTGAATGTTTTTTTTGGTAAATCCCTCTCAGCAAAGAGGATGAATGTGTATCAGTGAATTTATTTTAATGAATAGAAATATTTATGGTGGTGAAATACTCTGTTCAGTAATTTTTTTTAAGGCTTCCCTGTGCACAAAAGATCCTGGAGTAGAGAAATAAAACAGAGCATTGACTCCGTGTCCAGTTAATGTTTGGTTTTGGTATTTTCCCATTGCAAAAATACCCAAAAGTGGTATCGGAGCTAGTCCAGGCTCTTTGATGGTGATAGAGCAAGTTCATGCTCTTTGAAGTGTCAAAGAAGCTGAAGGAAAGACCCTTGTTGCAGCAGCAGTAAAGCTTCTCCAGCCGTGTGAAGTTTCAGCCAAAGGGATTCAGGTATTTCTCAAGTTGTTGAGTTGCTGTTGAAGAAACAGTGAGTCATTTTAAAAACATAGTCAGATATTTTAAAAATAGTTAAGAATGGCAAGGTCAAAGAAGAAAGTGTCCAAATCCCCTAAGGTTGTGTCTCCCTCTTCTATTAAAATAGAAAACAAACTATTTGAAAACATTCTATTTGAGGCTCTAAGGTTCAATGGGAACTTTGATATATGGGAAATAAAAATGAGGACTTTCTTACAGTCTGAAGGCATTGAAATTTGGGAGTCAGTGATTGATGATAGCAAAATGGATGGAGAATCCAAGGAGTACAATGCAAAAGCAGCAAAGAC
>APFE031458532.1:67294-97121 GCA_000404065.3 Pinus taeda | reverse complement strand
ATTAATAAATTTCCTGTAGTAGCCACGTTGGCGCAGGCCGTGGACTGTTTCCCTCTCTAAGGGTTTTAACCACGTCAAAATACTGGTGTATTGATCTGTGATGTATTTGTGAGCGGTGTCCTTTTGGTGTTTTGTTTGAGGATCTTATCCTCACAAACCATTGAAAGCCATAACACCAAATCCATTATGTATATCATAATGTGGAGAACAATATCAAATAATTTTCAATAAGTTATCTAAGACGTGAATAACGTATTTCATACATCATAATTGAGCTAGCATAGTCATTTATATGAAAGAGAAAAATGAGAAAAACTATTTTTATATGAAGATCATTATAGGATCAATAAAGTCATCAAAATGCATGACTAAAACAACTATTATTTGGAATTAAATATCATTAGACTAGTCTATATACATTTCTTTTGTTTAATATCATATTTACATTGATAAGTGTGTTTATTTCGGAATAGGGTTTCCAAAACTTTAATTTAATTATCAATGATTAGCAGGTCAATAGTAGGGGTTTAGCCTCCATGAAATATTTTTAGTAATATTCAAGATAAAGGGTTGAAATTTATCTCAAAATTAGATAAATTATTTTCTTTTTCAAATATAATTTAGAACATGTTATCATTAAAATCTTATTGCTTATTACTACCTGTTTTTCTAAATGTATATTTTTTTAAGTCATATATTAATTATTTTTTATCAATAGTAATGACAATAATAATAATTTTTTCATTGAGACGATATGTAATCCAGTATGAGGGGATGTGTAATTCCATCCTTGAGGTGAGAGACTTATTCGATAGCCTTGTAGGAATTTGTCAAAAATAAAATATCCTCTAAATAGAAAAGCAATGTCGTCTATAATAAAAAATAAAAATGAATATGATTTGTTGTTAACTAATTAACGTGGATTTCAACTTCATATATATCTATATACAGAAAGAAACATTAAAAGACAATATCTTAATTTTGTATATAATAAGATATTCAATGTCCACAGGAAAAAGAGTAATTGAAAGTTAAAAAATAAAATAAAAAATATCAAGTACTTCCTAATAATAATAATAAGAGGGATATGTATAATTCATTTGATTATTAATATAAATTTAATATGGCAAATTTAAAAATATTCATAAGAACAAAAAATCCAATATTGGTTATCAATAAAATATTTTAATAGGAACAAATATTGACATAATAATAATAATAAGAATAATGAACAATTTTAATGTGCTTAGATCCAATGTTTGGATCCACATGTAATGTAAACAATTTGGAATATTTTATAGTTTGGTCATTTTTTAGGTATATGTTTTTTTTTTTTTCAAAATCCAATAATTTTTTTTGGACTTACAAGTTTAAGTTATTTATTTTATATAGCACTCAAAAATACAGTTTAAACAATGAAAAATTACACATTGTTTGTATAGATAAAGAACCACTACAAATTCGAGATGTAGATCTTATTAAGTTTTCTTCAACTGGGGAGGCTGGTTGGAAGGTCGACGAGAGCTGGGAGAGAATAGAAAATTGCACGGGGTTTTTGAGAGTCGTAGAGTCTGTCCCTAATGGAGGTCTGCAGAGGAGGGAGCTCCACTCCCTCCTACAAAGATGCTGTGGTTGACAGAGGCAAGTCACATATGGGTAATGTCAGAGGTTCAGTGGAGGAAGAAAGCAGAAATAAGGAAAAGGAGACAGATGGGGCAGAGTCCAAGAAAAAGAGCAACACAAAGGACAAGGAGGAAGAAGACAAAAACTAGGGGAAAAACAAGGAAGAAAAACAAAAGGGACCATGTAGGCCCAGAATGAAAATCACTTCGAGAGTAGTATTAAATAATCCGGCACAGGGAACATATGGAGACTTACGCCATCATATGCAAATTCATGGGATTATGGCCCACTGAAAAGGCTTTGCAGACATGGATCAAATATCACTGGAAACCTAAGGGTAGTATCGATCTACATTTTGGGTCAAAGGGTTTCTTCACAATGATGTTGACAAACATCAAAGACAATGATAGAATATTCGAAGGATGACCCTACCTTTTTTGAGCAGTTGGCCTCTATATGCGGCCTTGGGTGATGAGCTTTGTTCTAGAGTGGGAAAATTTCACTTCATTTCCTGTCTAGGTAAGGATTTATTCTGTACCTATGGATTATTGGCAAAATGAATCATTTGTGGCTATAGGAAATACACTAGGTCATTTTGTCAAAGCTACGGAAGCCACCAGAAGAGGTAAATATACTTCCTATGCAAGGATTTAAGTGGAGATGGATCTTTCAGGAGCTCTTTCCGACAAGGCTATCTTGGAAGTTTTAGATAAGGAATGGGTGCAAATAGTGGACTATGAGCATATTCCATTTAGATGCCATAAATTCCACGAACATGGACACTTGATCAGAGACTGCCCACTCATTAAAGCATAAGACAAAAGTAAATTGAATGCTAAGAAGGACATGGAAAACTTCAGAAAGTAGCAAGTAGAGGAAAAGGAAGTAAAAAAGAACCAAAGAAAAAACATAATGAGGGGAAAAATGCCGGTCAGAATAAATTCCAAGCTCTGGTAGAGATTGAAGTCATGCCAAATGAAGGCCAATCTATGGAGGAAGGCCCTAAAGAAAAGGAGAAGGGAAAAAACTACACTCCAACACAAAATACTAATGATAAGGAAGAAACCATGATGAATGAAACAAAGCTAGAGATGGACCAGGAAATGACCTAGAGTGAAACAGATATGGAGGATGATGAAATCCAGGAAATTCTAGATAAAAAAACACCTAGATCTAGAAAGATTTATGCAGTAAGGAACCACGGTGGGGATAGATTCATTACCTCAAGATGAATGCAATAGAATACAATAGTTTTTTTGTGGAAAACTCAGGAAAAGTGGTCAATTAAAGGAAAAAGCATCGATGTGCAGGAGTGCAGAGGTGTGAAAACAATGAAATCAAATCCAGGATTAGCAACCAGAAACGCAGGCAAGAAAAGGGGAAGAAAAAAGAAAAAGGAGCTACTAATGGAGTGTGGAAAGCTAATGATAGACTCAGGTAAGATGAAAGACCTAACTAGTTACTCATTCACAAATCTTTAATTATGAAGTTTACATCTTGGAATATAAGAGGTCTAGGTAGTAAAAGAAAGCAACGAATGCTCAGTTTTAGAATGAAACAAGATATGTCGGATATGATCTTCATCAAGAAACGAAGTGTTCCATCCAGAATATAAAATTAATCCATAGCAAATGGCTCCATAGATTTGAGTTTTTAGAAGTCAAAGTAGATAACACAGCTAGGGGCATTCTCACTCTCTAGAACCCCTAAAAAGTTAGAGTTTTAGATGCAGAGGCATCCAGAAACTACTTATCAGTAGTCATTCAACCAGGAGGGGTTTCTGAAGCCTTCCTAGTCACTAATTTTTGTGGTCCTCAAAGAATAAAGGATAAGCTCATATTGCTAGAATCCCTTACTGATCTCAGGAACAGACAGATCGGTATTCCTTGGATCATGGGAGGGGATTTTAATATGATCAAATCTCTTTCAGAAAAGAAAGGAGGAACTAGAGCGCTAAACAAAGACTCATTAGCATTTCAATCATTCACAGAAAACATGAAATTGGTTAACTCAGACTCAGGCAATGGCTTTTTTACTTGGAACAACAAGAGAGGAGGGGAAGCTCAGGTGGCCTCTAGGTTAGACAGGTTCATGATATCAGAGGAAATCATGCTTATAAATAATGAAATTACAACAAAAATTCTTCCCTTTGGAGGCTCGGATCACTAGCCGATTCAATTTGAAATCAAAGGTTTGGATTCTCCAAGGAATAGACCCTTCAGACTCGAAAATATTTGGCTCTCCCACTTGGATTTCTTAAGTAATATCAAAAAATGGTGGATTGAGGACTTGCATATCCATCGATCTAAAATGTTTCTCCTTCATAAAAGACTAAAGCATATTAAGTTTAGACTCAAAGAGTGGAACAAGAAGGATTTTAGTAACATTTTTGTGAACAAAAAATCAGTGGAAACCAAAATTTAGGAACTCAACCAGGATTTGATCGAAGATAGATTTAAAAAAGATAAAAATGAGAAAGCTGACAAACTTCACCATGAATGGGAAAACCTATGCAAATAAGAGGAAATATTCTGGAGACAAAAATCTAGAGTGAAATGGCTCAAACAAGGAGAGCATAACACAAGATTTTTCCATAGATCCACTATGGCCAATAGAGCATTCAATAGAATCTCGACAATAAAGGATAAGAAGGGGGAGACTCAGAACACACATAAGGATATTGAAACGGTGCTTGTTTAGCATTTTCGAGACATTTCACAAGAAAACAATCTACACAGGGAAAAATCAATAAAGGAAATCATAAGATATATCCCTATGCTGGTGTTTAGAGAGGAAAATATTAACCTAAATAGACCAGTAACTAAAGAGGAGGTCAATGAGGTACTCAAGGAAATGCAAAATGGCAAAGCACTAGGCCCAAACGGTTTTAATGTGGATTTCTTCAAAGCTTGTTGGGATATAGTCAAACTGGACATTTTAAATGTTGTAGAGGATTCTAGGGGTAGTAAAACTATCCTAAAAGCCCTCAATACCTCCTTCATCTCCTTGATACCCAACAGGACTCAGTTTAAACAGAAGATAAGTATAGACCCATAACTTTATGCAATGTAGTATACAAGATAATATCCAAAGTAGTCGCTAATAGTCTACTCAAACCTCTCCTCCCTTCATTGGTGTCAGAGGAGCAATTAGGTTATGTGGAGGGTAGACAAATTTTGAACAACATTATTCAAGCCCATGAGGTGGTTCACTCTCTTACAAGCAAAAAGCAGGTCGGGATGATCATGCAACTGGATATTGCCAAAGCTTATGACAAGGTCAATTGGGTTTACATCAAAAAGGTACTCACAGCCTTTGGGTTCAATCACAATTGGGTCAAATGGGTAATGGTTCTGGTAACTACTTCCAACTTTTCTATTTTGGTCAACGGCTCTCCCTCTGAGATCTTCATTCCTTCTAGAGGCCTTAGACAAGGAGACCTACTCTCTCCCTTTCTCTTCATCCTTATGATGGAAGGACTTGGGAGGTCTATCAAGCAGGCCAAAGACATGGGCAAAATTAAGGGTTTTCAAGTAACAGAGAATGGCCAGAAACTTACACACCAACAATTTTTAGATGACACCATGTTGCAAGGAATCCCCATGGTCAAAGAGGCTTCCGCCTACAACCAAATACTCAATGTTTTTGCAATGGCAATAGGCATGGAAGTTAATATTTCAAAATAAAAATTTTTCTTTTTAAATACTAAAATTGCTATTCAAAGAAATATTTCAAGGATCCTTGGCTTCCAAAGGGACTCCCTCCCCTCAAAATATCTGGGAGTGCCTCTCACGGACAAACCTATGCTTAAGATTATTTGGGAACCTGTGCTAAATAAGTTGTAGGATAAAGTTAAAAAATGGACCTTTAGAGCCTTGAACTTGGCTGGCAGGCTTGTTTTGACAAAGGTTGTTCTGCAATCCATCCCAGTTGTCATGTTATTAGCCCTTCCAGCTCCCAAAGGTGTCTTAGAGTAGTTCAGGAATATTCAAAGAGATTTCCTATGGGGTAAGGAGGAAACCAGGAAGAAATGGGCCCTGGTTTCCTAGGACAAAATCTGCAAACCTAAGAGCCATGGGGGTCTAGGCTTAGATGATCAGGAGATTCTTAGTAAAGTGTTAGGAGCCAAGCTTTGGTGGCGATGGGTGCAAGAGCCAGAAGCCCATTGGGAAAGGATTTGGAAAGAAAAATATGCCAGCTCTTGGCATGCAAAGGATACCATAAGAATGTTAGGAAACATAAAGGGCTCTCACATTTGGAACAAAGCTTGGGATAATAGAAGCATAGTGAAACAACACAGTTTCTAGGAAATCAGAGAAGGTGATCAAGCACTCTTTTGGGAGGACAAATGGCAACAAGAACTAGTGCTGTTATAAGAGGACTTTTTAAGTCTCAAATAGGAAATAGATTCCCAAGGGTTAAATAAAGTACAGGATTTTTGGATATCTCACAGGTTCAGGGAAAGTGGAGAAGATGGAGTAACAATGACTGTAGAGATAACAACCTCATAACAATAGAAGAAGAGGCACTGAGAAGCTTACTAAAACAAAGGATGATCTTGGTAACAGAGGGGCAGGATCAATTGAAATGGGATACCAACAACAACGGTACCTTTAATCTCAAGGAGGCAAAGGATATTCTCCTTGGGCTGGAGTGCAGTGTTCCAGAAAAAACCTAGTAGCAACTCTGGAAATACCTAGGGTGGATGAAGATCAAGCTTTTTATGTGGCTGGTTCATCATAAGAAAATCTTGACTGGGGACATTATTAGAAAAAGGGGTGTTTTGGGTCCTTCCAGATGTCAGCTTTGTGAAGAGCAAGAGGATACTATGGAGCACATTCTCAACTGTTGCTCTTACACCACCTGGCTATGGGATTCTTTTTCCAACAGTTTCCAACAAACAGACAGGGATAGAGGAAGTATCACTAATACCTTAAATAAATGGAGAAGGATCTTTTTGGAGAATGAATCTCTTAATTTGGCCTCGGCTTTCACGCCAGGATTCATTATCTGGAATTTGTGGAAAGAAAGAAATAAAAGAATCTTCAAGAATGAAAAGTCGAACCCTCAGAAGCTTTATGATTTGATTTTAAATCAGATCAGGGAAACAGTCAGTACCACAGTTCGCAATATCCCAGAGAATCCTCTCTCAAAGATGGAGCTGAGAACTCTCAGGCTTCTGGGATTACAAGAAATCATTCCCCAAGGGCTTGGAAAAAAGGATATGACCATGTATATGGAGAAATATTTCTGGCACCCTCCTCCGAAAAACTATTTGAAATTCAATATTGATGGCGCCTCAAAAGGCAATCCGAGAATAGCTGGTTTTGGAGGAGTTTTAAGAAATGAAGAGGGCAACATCATCTTAATATTCCACAGCCATTTAGGTAAAGCCACCAATAACATGGCGAAATTAATGGCTATGGAGCAATGCCTAGAGATTCTGATTCAAAATCGCAACCCAAATGTCATTATAGAAACAGACTCTAAAATAACCATCAACTCTATAAAAAGAATTAGCTGTGGTACTAAACCGAAGAAAGTCTCAAATTATTGGAGACTAATTCAGGTACACCTTCAGGGACTTCGTACTGTTAGTTTCAATCATGTGCGCTGAAATGCTAATAAGCTTGTGGACATTCTAGCCAACCAAGGGGTGAACAATGCGGATTGCAGGATGGAGAAGAAGTCGCAGGAAATGCCACATAATTGTTTAAAGTCACTCTGCAATGAACAAGCAGCAGAGGAAATTGAAGTGGTCCAATATCGAGGAAGGTTGTCATGCAGGAATGGAGTTTCCCAGCCAAAGCATCCTCAACCTCTTAGTTTGGCTTTTCGATTAAAGTTTCTCCTTTGGGAGCACCTGATTTTCGGATGGAGTCAAGATAGAGCTTTTTGCTTCATCAGGGCAGTCTCGGATGCAGGGTTCATGGTAAGATTGGAAGTGGCGGTAGGTTCGTTCCTCCAGTCACCAGAAATGTTTTCCTTTCTAGGTTCAGGTGGAATACCACGCCATGGTGGTTTTCTGGTGATCACACGAAGATTACATGGTAAACGGTTTTACTTTTTCGACCACGATTCCATTGAGTATTCAACAGGTGGTAGAGGCTTGTTTTGTTTACCACCCTCCATCGCGGATTAATGTTCGCTTGTGTGGGGGGGAGCATTATGGCCCCTAGCCGTTGGATCCAGACACCCGATTCAACAGTTGGGATAGAGCGGGTGGTTTGGTGGGGTCAGGAGGATTTGCAAACCCTTTGGTGCAGTTTTTGTGGCAGAGGATAACTAATATAAACTCATAAGTTGGACCCCGCGGGTTGGGTTTGACTTGAGGTCGGATGTAAGGTTTTTGTGTTAAGTAAGGAGCTGCTTGTCCAAAGCTCTTGGCTTCAGACGGTTTTATGTACACTATGTAACCATATTTTGAATTAATGATATAGAAGGTTTTGCTCTTGCTACAGCAAAAAAAAGAACCACTATAAATTCATTAGGATAAATGAGAGATACAATTTGCTTTATATATTTTACACTCTAAAAAAATATTAACACTTGAAGAAATTTGATCCTCTTAAGTCATGTTAAATCCATACTTAAAACTAATCTAAATTTTATAGTTTTTTAATATTGTATCAATTTATTCTATATCACTAACCTACATTATACCAAAATGGATCTAAATTTTGTGTGTTCTTTTTATAATTGTATCAATGCATGTCAGTGACCTAATCTATACCTTTATTCGAGTCTGTCAATATTAATTAATTGTAGTATTTTTGGATAAATTATTAAATGAATCAAATGTGAAATTAAAGTCTCTCTGACTAGCTTATAGACATTGCTTTCGTGTAATAGCATGCCTATAATAGTGCCCTCAATTCTATGCGGTTATAGGATGGGCAAATTATTAAACAAAGCCTTACCTTGAATTTAAGACAATTTGGCTCATTGATTGAGGTTGTAGTCATGTAATTTTACGCGGAATAGGCCTAACTTGTATTAAATACTCATTTTTTGAATAATGAATGGGCTAAATCTCGTTAGATTTAAAATGGAGATTTGAGTTTTATACGTTTTGAAATTTTATGCGTTTCAAAATCTCTTTAAAAAACTGATCCAAACACATATAAATTAATGAAATTATCACACATTCTAAATTATTAAATCATTAAAAATTATATATAAAAGCGGATGCAGATTATACCTATAATATCAATATCACTATGTGCATGAACTTGTTTCCCGACGATACGTTACGTAATAGGCGTGCCCTACTTATATTGGCTATACGAACAGTAGCTCATTAACACGCCTTCTCAGGTCATGGACGTGAGACGTTACTATTTTAATCAATACATGTATGCGTATATGTGTAAAAGAGTTTTGTTGACCCTCTTTTTAATTGAGGGGTTACATTGATTTTCTCGAATATATGACCAAATAGTTTTTTTAATGTTTATTAGTGAGAGGACCAAATAGTTTTTTTAATGTTTATTAGTGAGAGGAGTGTAGTGTAGAGCAAAGATTATATTAATGTTATGTGGCTCTCTACCCACCAATTTCTTAGGGATTTGAGATTATTCAATTCTAATAAGTTCCTCCGCATTATTTATAACATTCATTAGCAAAATAGTCCATTATTTTTAATAGATTAAAAAAAAAATTGTGCCAAGTGGCCCCCACCCACCAATTTCCTAGGGATTTGAGATTATTCCAATTCTAATAAGCTCTTCCATGATAAGTTCCTCATTATTATTTATAACATTCATTTTTATAATATGTAACAAGGTATTTTCCTACTTCTTCACCATAATGCAAATAAATTCCATCCATTCTGGCATTAATATGTCCCTCAACGTGTTCGAATATCATATTGTCTACTCCAATCTTTTATTGTCCCTCAACATGTTCGAGATCATATTGTCTACTCCATTTTTTTTTTCATGCTAGAAGAATGTGGGCTACAAGTTGTGAATGCTACGTCTTCTTCCATAAATAACAAAGTTTTTCATACCACATATAACAAGGTATTTTCCTATAATTGTGACACCAACTTGCTTCCATGTTTTCTTTACCAGTATCTAAACATACATATATTTGTCCATTGCCACAAGTGTCTAATAGTGGAAAATTTAATGTAGACAACCTCTATGAGAAGTTTCAACATTTGATATTAGATCATGAGGCTCACTTATCGGACCTTGACTCTCGAGAGGAATATGTATCACCGCAAAAATTAGGAGTGCAAGGTTTGACTAGGTTATGCCACGAATGTCCACGAGATCAATTTTGTGTCCGCTACAAATTTAGTAACTAAGTGTGGTTTAGATGTTAATGGTTTGAAGGAGTGTTCTATGGAAGATTGCTATAGTTTTCAAATACAAATGTATAAAAGTAGCTCAGTTATGAATTTGGTTTATCCTAGGTTTTCAGTGTAGGATTAATGTAGAATTATGTAAAGTAGCATGAATGAATTTGTGCTCTAAAATTAATTATCAACCATTCCATAACAAATTTTCAAATTGCAAGCTCATCTTATTAGTTTTTTCTTTAAAGACCAGTATTGATCTATTCTAATTACAAATCTAAGAAGTGTTTAGAGTGATAGAATTTTTTCTTGAGTAAATTTTTTTAAAATGCAAAATTTGAAAAAAATATGTTTTCATCTAAAAGATAAAATTGAAAAAAAAATATAGCCCAAATATAAAATAATACCATTACTTGAAATGCTTACAAATATTTTAAACATAGAAATTTATTTATTTTCATTGTACATTTTATTTGACATTGACATATTTTACTTATAAAGTACATTGTTTATATTAATAAGTTTATCCATAATTAATAAATTATGAAATTATGAAATTATTGTTGATCTTCAGAAATGTATTTTTATTTTTAAAATTTGAAATGCATTATCTTCTAAATTCATTAAAGTAAAATAGATGAAGTAAAAATTTAAAATTGAGTTTTATTTTTTTTCCCTAATTTAATTACCAGGTTTTGAAATATATTAGACATTAAAAAACTGTAAATTTATAGATTTAAAATTCTATCAATAATGTTTCATAGAATTCAAATGAGATTATAGTAAATGAATGTATGTTAAATTTTATTTTATGTGAATTTATTTTTGAATAATTCATTATTTATTATTTATTTGTTTTAAAGATTTTGTACTGTATTCTGAATTATTATTTTTCATTAAAAAAGCCAATAAGATAATAATTTATAGGGTTTTAATTCATAGGGTTTATAATATTAATATTTAGGTTTAATATAAATCCATTGGGTTTATAATCATGGTCAACCATGGTCCAATGTCACATTGCGATAAAGATTGTCTCAATATGAGAATCAACCATGGTCAACCATGTTCCAACATTGCATTGTGACAAAGGTTGTCTCAACCATGGTCAAACATGGTCAATCATGTTCAACCATGATTAATAACCATGGTCACATTGTGACAAAGACTACTCTTGGCCCAATGTCACATTGTCACAACCATGGTCATCCATGGTCAACCATGGTCCAACATCGCATTATGACATAGATTGTCTAATACGGAGATCAACCATGGTCAACGATGATCAACCATAGTCTAACGTTGCATTGTGAAAAACTCTGTCTCAATATGAAAATCAATCATCATCAACCATATTCCAATGTTGCATTGTGACAAATATTTATCTTAGGGTTTACATTCCTTTGGTTTATAATATTTATCCATTGGGTTTCATATTATTCCCTTGGGTTTATAATCTTTTGCGTATATTATTCCCTTGGGTTTATAATATTTATCTTAGGGTTTATATAACTTGCGTTTATAATATTAATCTTGTGGGTTTAATATTATCCCCTTGGGTTTATATTATCAATCCATTGAGTTTTTAATCCCTTGGGTTTAATATAAATCTCTTAGTTTTATAATACATTTGGTTTCAATCATGGTCAACCATGGTCACATTGTAACAAAGACTATATGTTTGTCCAACGTCACGTTGCCACAATCATGGTCATCCATGGTCAACCATGGTCCAACATGGCATTATGAAAAGATTCTCAATATGGAGGTGAACCATGGTCAATGATGGTCAGCAATTGTCCAACATCGCATTGTGACAAATGTTGTCTCAATACGAAAGTGAATCATGGTCAACCATATTCCAACATCACATTATGACAAATATTTATGTTATGGTTTATAATATTTATCTTAAGGTTTATATTCCTTGGGTTTATAATCCCTTTGGTTTATTATTACCTTGGGTTTATAATATTTATCTTAGGGTTTATATTCCTTGAGTTTATAATATTAATCCCTTGCAGTTTAATATTATTCCTTTGTGTTTATATTATCAATTTGTTGGTCTTTTAATTCTTTATATTGTTTTTAAGATTAATCCTTTGGTTTTATTTTTCCCTTGGGTTTTGTAATATCAGTCCCTTTAAGTTCTATATACCTTGCATTTGAAATATTAATCCCTTGGTTTTAATATTATTCCCTTGGGATTATAATACCTTTGGTTTTTAGAATTAATCCCTTGGGTTTATTATTACATTCAATTTATAATATCAATCCATTTGGGTTTATTTGGTTCATATTCATAAGGTATAGTATTATTCATAGAGTTTATAATATTAATCCTAAAATGGTTTTTAGAATTAATCCCTTGGGTTTATTATTACCTTCAATTTATAATATCAATCCATTTAGATTTATTTGGTTCATATCATAAGATATAGTATTATTCATAGAGTTTATAATATTAATCTTAAAATTTAATGTAAATCCATTAGATTTACAATATGGTCATCCATGGTCATGGTTGACAGGTCAATGTCACAATCTCGTCCTCTTTTCAACTACCAAATTGGAGAAAACACAAAAAGACGACCGGTAGAATAGAAATACCGGGACTTCCACCGCTGACTCTCTTAGATATGCCATCTATTCTACAACCTTCAAGTCCCGGCGGGAGTTTACTGCGAGTCGTAGTCGATCAATTTATGTCTCTGCCAGGGACATGGGTTCTTAGTTGAAAATAATTAAATATTATTTTGTATTAATCGAGAAATGGTTACATAGTTGTAACGTATCTCCTTAGTTTAGGATTTGTTCCTAGAATTTAGGAGTTTGGTTGCAACTTCCTGATTTCTAAGGTGGTATTTAATGATGTAATCTTTCGTTGATGATTAATAGAGTGTACGAGAGTGATCTCTCTGTTTTGAGTGTAGTCTCTAGGTGCAGGCCACACCTGTGAGCTACATCTCCTTCTTTTCAATTATTTTCACATTTTATCTTGGTATCAGAGCTCAGATTGGGTGAGCCTGATTTTTTATCACCTTTGTGGCTGAAGTGCCTTTGTAGCTAGCTAGCTTTCCTGTGTGGTAGAATTGCCTGTGTGGCTTGAAGTGCCTCTGTGGCCGCGTGTACACAAGAGTTCTGTGCTCAATTGAGCAGGTGGATTGCAGAACACCTCGCTCGGACTCGAAAGTTTTTTTTTCCCGAGTGGAAGGGGGTTGGCGCGGGTTTCTGGCTCGGGAGCGCGCCGGAATACTATATTGGCGCGACTGTTTGGTTAATAAGCACACCAACATGCCAAGGTACTAGATTGGTGCGAATGTTAAGGGAAAAATCGCGCCAGAAGTTTTGCCTCGCACCAATTTTTTCTTGTCGCAGATTTTTCACTTGGGAGAGTGCCAACTCACCTTCAAGGGGATCTGCGGGAAGCCTCATCTTCGTTTGGCGATTTGCGAGGGGTGCATATCGGCGAAGTTGCAGATCTATCTGGGAGAGGCAGATCGGATGAATTTTGATCAGATCATTTTTTCAGCTGTATTGGAAAACGCCGAATTTTCTCATCGGAGCGGGATTGCCAGACACTGTAGATCGGTGGCAGAAGTGACAGATCGATCTGACACGTATCGTTTTTTTTTTGTTGGGTAGATTCATTTTGTAGATCTGATCAGAATGAATAATACGATGGAATCCTACATTCATGAGTCTGGCAAACTCGATGGATCTAACTTCACGAATTGGAAGTTTAAGATCCAGACCTTGCTTGAGGGTGCGAATGCTTAGTCCATAGTTACAGGTGACGAGTTGAAGCCAAACGCAGGGACATCGAAGCAAGAACGGAAAAACGAGAGAACAAGGCGAAAGTTTTGTTGAAGATGTCTGTGAAGGACAGTATTATCCCGCACATCAGAGAATGTAAAACATCCTCGAAGATCTGGACGACCATCAAGAATCTGTATCAAACCTAGAACACAAGTCGAATTATGGCACTTAAAAGCAAGCTATTTTCAATGAGGACGGATGACAGGGAGACTGTTGTTGCATTTGTTGCACAGATTAAGGATGTGAAAGATGGATTGGCATACATCGGAGAGGTGGTGTCTGACTCTGATCTCGTCTCAATCACACTGAGTGGGATGCGTGATGAATTTCAAATGTTCGTCACTGGATTGGTAGCAAGGGAGAAAGCGCCCACTTTTGAAGATATGATAGGATTTTGCTACAAGAGGAGGAGTGGTGGCAGAACCTGAACCCCAGAATGATGAACTTGCACTGATGGCGAAACAACGACCATTCAGAGGAAAGCAGCCACAACAGCAATCATAGCAGAAAGGAAGAACATCACAGAAGAATTCTCATAAAGATATGCTTGCAAATCATTCTGTAAAGAAATGTTATTATTGTGGAAAGAAGGGTCATATACAGAATCAATGCTTTAAGAAGCAGGTTGATGATGTAAAGAGGAAACAGGGAAATGCAAAGCATAGAGGATACTTGTTGAAGAAGAAGATAAAGACTTCAGTCATGAATTTCGACTGTTCCCAGTCGACTGTGCCCTTTCAGCATCTGATGAGGACGATATTTGGTATGTTGATTCCGGAGCATCCTCACACATGACAGGTAAAAAGGAATTTTTTGATAGTCTTGAAGAAAGTACAAATGGATCAAAAATTTATTTAGGAGATGATAGTAGATACGAGATTAAAGGTTATGGGGTGATTCCAGTAAAGTTACCAAATGGAAAAATTAGTCAACTTAATAATGTTTTATATGTACCTGGAATTAAGAAAAATATGATATCTGTATCCATGATGGCTGATCAAGATATGAAAGTCGAGTTCTTCAAGACTCATTTTGTGATAAAGGATTGCAGAAATGAAATAGTTGCAACAGGTATGCGAGTTGGAAGCCTATACAGACTGGATGCAAAGAGTATACCAAAGCGAGCCATGGTTGCAGGAGAATCGACATCCAAACAACTCTAGCATCAGAGGTTCGGTCACTTGAATTTGCAGGACCTCATGTTATTGCAGAAGAAAGATATGGTTGAGGGGATCCCTATATTTTGTAATATTCAGTTAAATTGTGATGGTTGTGCCTTAGGAAAAATGCATAGAGAACAATTTCCTGTGCATGATAGGAGGAAGGAAACAGATGTTTTAGAACTAGTGCACGCTGATGTATGCGGACCTATGCAGACAAGGTCGCTAGGAGGAGCATATTATTTTTTGTTATTTACTAATGATTGCACTAGATATTCATGGGTTTATTTTTTGAGTAAGAAAAGTCAGACTTTCTAGTGCTTTATAGAATTTAAAACCTTGGTGGAGAAACAGTTTGGTAAGAGTATAAAAATTCTTCGATCTGATCAAGGGGGAGAATATAAGCTAGGGGAATTCATGAAATTCTAAAATTCTCACAGGATTGTTCAATAGTGTATAGTGCTACACACACCACAACAGAATGGAGTTGCAGAGTGCAAAAACAGAACCTTTGTGGAGTGCGCAAGGAGCATGTTATAAGGTAAGGGTCTGTCTAATAGTTTTTGGGCAGAAGCTATTCACACTGTTGTGTATTTGAAGAACAGAGGTCCTACTAGGTATCTTGGCTTCAAAACTCTTTTTGAAGCTTTATATGGATTTAAACCAGCAGTAAACCATCTAAGAGTATTTGGGTAAAAGGCATTTTCCCATATACCCAAGGCTGATAGGAATAAATTAGACCCTAAAGTAGTTAGATGCATCTTTGTTGATTATGGCATTGAATTTAAAGCATATAAATTATTCAATCTTGAGACTCGTAAGACATTTGCAAGCAGGGATGTAGTGTTTCATGAACAGGTACAAGAAGGGAAAGATGGCGTTGGTGATGTTTGGCACATTCCATTGTTGCTAGATGAAAGTAGCGAGGATGAAAGAGAGAAGGAGCAGAAAGAAGTGCAAAAAGAAGAACCGGAAGAAGGTGATAATGCAAGCCCAATTATAGTTGAAGAAAACAAATTTGAGGTAAGTCCCCTACCAAGAAGATTAGGTAGGAAGACTCAAAAGCCATTAAAATTGAGAGACTATGCTTTGATGTCAAATGTTTTGAACATTGTAGAGCCCGCTAGTTACAAAGAAGCTAGTCAATTTAAGGAGTGGAGGGCTGCAATGAATGAAGAAATGGAATCAATTCTTAGAAATGATACTTGGGATTTAGTTGAGCTGCCTAAGAATAAAACACCCATAGCATGTAAATGGTTGTTTAAACCAAAAATGAATGCAAACAGAAGTATAGAGAAATTAAAAGCTAGGATGGTTGCAAAAGGATATTCACAGCAGGAAGGTATAGATTTTGATGATACTTTTGCACCTGTAGCAAAGTTAAATACAATCAGAATGCTTATTGCTTTAGCTACTAAATGTAATTGGGAATTACACTAGCTTGATGTTAAATCTGCATTTTTAAATGGTGATTTAAAAGAGGAAATTTACTTACTACAGCCAGAAGGGTTTGTAAAGCAGGGGCAGGAACATCTTGTTTGCAGATTGAAAAAGGCTTTATATGGTTTAAAGAAAGCACCCAGGTTTTGGTATGAAAAGGTTGGTTCTTTCTTTCTAGAGCATGGCTTTCATAGAATTTTAAATGACCCAAATTTATATACCAAGTACAATAATCAGGGGCAGATTATTTTGATTTCTTTGTATGTAGATGACATAATTATAACAGGAGATGCAGATGATTTAATCAGAGGAATCAAAAGGCTTATGGCACAAGTTTTCGAGATCAAATATCTATGAAGCCTTCATTATTGTCTGGGATTAGAAGTATGTAGAGATACTGGACAAACTTTTCTTACCGAAGGGAAGTATGCCAGAAATCTGTTGGAAAAGTTTGGTATGGATCAGTGTAGATCAGCAGCGACACCTTTGCACTAGAATTTGAAGTTGACCAGTGACGATGGCACTAAAGAGGTTGATGCTACAATGTACAGATAGTTGGTTGGTAGCTTGATATATCTTACAACAACCTGACCTAACTTGGCATACACTGTTAGTGTGTTGATCCAATTCATGTCAAAACCGCTTGAAAGTCACTGGGTAGCAGCAAAAAGCGTGTTGAGGTATCTTTGTGGTACTGTTAATTATGGTATTTTATACACTGACACATTTGATGTTACTCTAACAGGTTTTTTAGACTCAGACTCGGCAAGTAACTTGGATGATCGAAAGTCCATCGCAGGTTACGCATTCAGCATAGGATCCGGGGTCATTGCATGGAGCAGCAAGAAGCAGAGTACTATAGCTTTGTCATTGTTTGAAGCTGAGTATCAAGCATTATGTGCAGTGACGTGTGAAGCGATCTGGTTGAAAAGGCTTCTTACTGATGCAGGAAAAGGATAGAAGAATTCCACCTCCATCAAAAGCGAGAACCAGAGCACCATTAAATTGGCACACAATCCAGTGTTTCATAAAAACACAAAACATATAGACACTCAACTCCATTTTATCAGAGAGAAAGTATAGTCAAAGGAAATTATTGTTGAATATTGTAAAACTTGTGACAATGTGGCTGATATTTTTACAAAGCCTCTTGCACGGGTGAAGTTTGAATTGTTTAGAGGGATGTTAGGAGTCCAGGAGAACCCTTTTCTCCATTAAGGGGGGGAGTTGAAAATAATTAAATATTATTTTGTATTAATGGAGAAATGGTTACATAGTTGTAACGTATCTCCTAGTTTAGGATTTGTTCCTAGAATTTAGGAGTTTGGTTGCAACTTCCTGATTTCTAAGGTTGTATTTAATGATGTAATCTTTCATTGATGATTAATAGAGTGTACGAGAGTGATCTCTCTGTTTTGCGTGTAGTCTCTAGGTGTAGGCCACACCTGTGAGCTACATCTCCTTCTTTTCAATTCTGTTCACATTTTATCTTTCTTAAGAATTCGTTTAACAAACTCGAATGGCAAGAAATAAATTCAATGAAAACGCACTATTGGTGCCCTCATACCCTTTGCTTTTTTGGATGGACTGAGTCCACCAGACACAGACTCCGTCCCCACATAACGGTAAAATGCATGGATTGGCTGAATACTAAACAACCCGCAAGCGTTGTGTATGTTTCTTTTGGAGGCCTTGCGGTTCTTTCGAAAGAATCATGAGATAGCTCTTGCGTTGAAGGCTAGTGGGTATTCCTTTATATGGGTTATTCATCAATCCTCTTCAAAAGGAGACAGTTAGAGGGACGAAAGCTTGCCGGAGGTTTTCTAGGACGAAACCTCCGAATAAGGACTCGTCATTCCATGGTGTCCTCAGCTGGAAGTCCTTTCTCATGCATTTGTCGGTGCATTTATGACGCACTGTGGATGGAATTCGACGCTAGAAGACCTCAGCTTGGGAGTTCCCATGTTAGCAGTTCCCCAATGGAGCGATCAGATAACTAATTCTCTATTCATTGTAGAGAAATGGAAGACATGATTGAGATTGAGTAAACGATAAGTAGATGGACTGGTTGGGGACGACGAAGTGGAGAAAGGTATAAGACGCCATGGAAAATGAGTGTGGCATTGAGCTAAGGATGAACGCTTTACGGTGGAAGACATTAGCGAGTGAAGTGATGATATAAGGCGGGTCTTCAGACAAAAATATCCAAGAATTTGTCGAGGAGATTGCTGCCGAAGGATCGTTGACTTAACTTGTTCAGATTTAATGAAATCGATAGAGACAAAATACATAGTATTGTTGTAATAAACTATGAATTATGCTCGTATGAACGTTGATTCGATGTCAGATTTGAGTAGCCCATTCAGTCTCTTCCTAAAATTATTACAATAAGTAGCCCATTCAGTATCTTCCCGAAATTATAACAATGATGCATAATGTAAGCAAAGAAACCTACCTTTTGTTTCACGAAAAACAAAGAAACTTACGTTATCTCCTTGATATTGAAATTAAGAGGGATGAAAGAGTATTAAAAGAGTTTATGCTATTTCATGATTGAGTAATTTAGGGGTCGACTGCCTTTTGATAAGAGTTTGCTTCATTTGTGTTTCTTTTTGTCAATTAGGGTTCCAGTCATTTGGTTTGGTTATTGATCTGTGAAAGAATTTCATGCTAACTGGTTTAGGTTTTAGAGCGATTTTTTTCCAACAACTATAAAGAAGTGGAAGAATTAGTAAAAAAAAAAAATTCTAAACAATATTAAATAATCAATTCAAATGAATATCAATAATATTAATATTATTATATTTAGAAATTTTTCGACTAACCAATTTCGCTGACTTTTAATTTGTTATCTTTTTATTAGATTCAAATATGACACACTATTTTAATATCACAAAGATATTTAGATCGAAACTAAAATTAACCATACTTATAACTGTAAATATTCTAATTATATATAATAAGATCATGGATTATAAACTAACTCTTGACTTGACTACGAATATATATATATATGTATGAGAATAGGGATAGTTATTAAAATAAAGGTAAACTTGTTAGAAAGCTAAATAACTAAGAAAATTAACTCACAATTACTTAAGACAAGGAAGAATATGTATCGAGTAAAATGTGTAATTAAGGGTGTTAATATAATATTTTTCTATTTTACGATTAAATTAAGAAAGTTAATATTTTAATTGTGTTAATCAATTAAAAACATATAAATAAATTAAAACACAGATTCATAAACTAACTCTGATTGGACTAAAAAATAGAAAAAAAAAACTTTCTTAAGAAAATGACTTGAGTTAAATTATATATATATATATGTGCGTGTGTGTGTGTGTGTGTGGTGAAGAAATGAAATCCATTTTATAAAAAATGGGTAGGAGATAATTATAAAAAAGGAGGGAAACTCATATAGCAATAGGAAAACCGACTCAATTATAAAAACCTAAGAAAAAGGAAGAAAAAAAGAAAACTCAAGGAAAACGAAAAGATGAAGGATCACGAGAGGAAAGGGTCAGGATCCCACAACTAATAATTTTCATCTATCGTCGTTGTTTAGATTGCTTGAACTCCTCTCAATTTCAATGGCTTTCCTAAACTTACGATGATGAAAATGAGAAATCTTCGCAATGACCTTAGCCTCCTCAATGCATATATGATGCTTTTTCTTCTCAGCATAGCCAATCAAGGTTGAAGAGCAGGTTATCCCATGTTTGACATAGGCCACATTTTCCTTAATCCTTTGATTTATAGACCAACCCGTTTCACCAATGTATGAGGTTCCATAAGAACACGGGATCACATAAACCCCTTTCATATCCATAGGGTTCATTAGGTATTTAAAATTTTTTAAGGAACTTCTAATGTTGTTGAGGGGTCTAAAGGTTGAGGGGACATTGGGAATTCCTCAGGATTCTCGCAATCCTCTCTCTGGTTGCTTGGATGAAAGGGAGATGAACCCCTGAAATATGATCACTTGGGCCCTTCTTAAATTTAGGACCTTTGTTAGCTTTGTGGAAAGCTTTAAGACCTTGTTGCCTACTATATCCATTATTAATAAAGAACTTAAGGAGATGGGTTTTCTCTTCTGAAAGGTCATGTTAATCACAAATCCTCAAAGAAAGAGTAACTAACGCGTTGACAACACCTAGATTTTGAGCAAGGAGGTGATGAGATTTGGCATGAAGATACTACTCAGTGTGAGTTTTCTTCTAAAACACCTCATGGGAGAATGAGCCACCGTCCTTCCTCGAAATGAGGACATCAAGGAATGGAAGGGAACCATAAACTTCTTGCTCCATGGTAAACCTTATGGAATTAGATTGATTCTTAAGACGCTGGAAAATGAGATCCAACTTTTCAGGATAGTGCGACCATGTGGCACAAGTGTCATCCACAAATATTTTCCAAAGCCTAGGCTTAAACCAAGCTGAGTTCAAAGCTTTGGATTCAACATCTTCCATAAAAAAAATAGCAACAATAGGGGACAAGGGGGAGCCCATGGCCACACCACGTGTTTTTTCATAGAACTCAACTTCAAAATAGGAAAAAGTAGAAGTAAGGCATGTAGTACTTGTTTCTCGCATGTAGTCCTTGGCTACAAAAGCTACGCCAAGAAACCAATTCAACCAATCTTTAGGTTTAAGCTAGCCCCTGAACTAGAGGGGGCTCCGTCAATTGTTACGAGGCTTTGTTTTACATTGTTCATTATCACTTGACAATGACCTATGAAGCATAATGACTAGATTTATGATTTATTCTGGGTGGTTGCTAATGATTTTCCAATCCCCATTTATGAATAAATTCCTCTCTTGCAGAGTCCTTGGTTAATCTAGGTGGATGTTAGTGGCCACTCGCCAATTCCACTTGGACCCCCACCATTGTTTCTTTTAGTTTTTTTAGTTTCCTTAATTGTAGCACAATTTATTACTCTTAGCAGTTTTCGAGTCCTAAACTTTCGGAGCCATTTTGAGGCCCTAAATCACATGTTAATGGCAATCTACAACCAGTGATTTTATGATAAAATCATCTTTTTCGTCGTAGTCCTTAGAGAGATCTTTCCAACGGGGTATCATGCACGTCAAATGGAGATAATATGACCAAGTCATGACTGTGGGAAGTTGGTTGTCCAACTAACCCAAACATGGCCCATAAACTCTTGGTGTTACATCTCCTTGGGTTAGGGTTTTGGTTGTCTAGGGTTTTTCTCTTATTGTTCAATAATAAAAAGGCCCTTGAGTCTCATTGTAACACAGTTAAGAGGCTTGTAGCCGCCACATCTCTTCTCAAGGATAAGCTACAATCGCCCGAGCTAGTTTATTTCCATTTCTATTTGTAAGCATATTTCAGTATTTTACATTAATGAAATGAAGTATTATTTCTGCTACATCTCTGAATTTATGCTTATATCTATAATTTCTTGTGTTCTTGTTTATCTCTACATCTCTGAATTTATGCTTATCTCTATAATTTCATACATAGCTTTTTCATCCTCCATCACTGCACTTGCCATTGTTCATGCTCACAATTCACATCCACGCAAAGGCAACTCTGATACTAAACTTGATCCGAGTTGACTAACTACCAGATTTAACCAAGATCTTTGACTTCTGTGATGTTGTTAGAATTGCATTTAAAAGAGCGTAAAGGAACATATATGCATGCTGTAAAGAAGAGGGAACATGACACGAATCACAACATAAAGAACAAGGCTACATCTCTAGGCCCCAGTGTCAAGATGGTGTAGGCCTCTGCATTAAATTCTTGAAAGAGTGATGACATACATGAATTTTTTTTCTCTATCATGTAAGGAAAATTCCCTCACACAGGAGTGGCTCCATGAGATGTTCCACTGCAGGAACTCTCATTCAATAAGTACATCTCACATCAAGAACAAAAAAATATCCCACATCAAACATCAAACACGGATCTATATAGCACAATGCATCTCAAGCAAAGAGACAAAGAAGTACATGATCACATTGCATATACCTCACATCATGGAGTTATCTAAAGAAGAGGATGATAAACTACTAGATTTGGTTTTACCATCAATCTCGTGGTGTCGAATATCATGGAAATGAGTGCTCGCACATTGAATTCTAACACCTGCACTCCACTTTGAAAAGTGGCCAAAAAATGGAATGATCAAATTGAAAATTTAATTACACCATCATATTTGTGGCATTGAATAGTGTAAAATCGACAATCAAATTTCTGAATTCTAACATAGTGAAGATCTCGGGCTACAAGAATCTTTTAGATTCCCCCTAGATTCCTAAAAGATTCCCTCCTCTGGGTCATCTGAATATTTGCTGCTCAAATCAGAAAACTGATCTCGCCATTGAGATCCTTGCAATATTTTGAGAAGAATGAGTATAAATTTGGCTACATTCTAAATCTGGGAAAATTTAGCCTCCAAGGAATCTAGAAGATTCTCTCAATATTCTTGAAGATTCTCCTCCATTGGAAATATGAAAATATGCTGCTCAAAAGGTGAATCCAACCTCGCCATTGTGTTCCCTATTAAAATATGAGAAAAATTTATATAAACTTCATTATATTTTGATAAAAAGAATTTTTAACTCCTTGAAGAATCTTTGGGCATCAGAGAATATTCAGCCTCGAAATACATGCAAACCATGGTTCTGCCTCAGCACTGCAAATCATGGTTCCGTTGTATGGAACTTCGTTCGCAACACCTCTGTCCCATTGGCTCTCTCCCCATTCCATCCTGCCTCCTTTGGCAACAGATTTTTCAAAGAACTCACTGTTGGCGCCATGGTAAACTTGCAAATTCGTTGAGGAGAGGTTGGGGCATAAAATTGTACCCCTCCCAAATTCGCATGCATATGTTTTTCTTTTTTTAATTAAATGGAAAATTGGCTGGGAGCATAACCATTTAAATGTGTTTATGGTTGACTGTTTGTTGTATTAAATGGGTTGGGCTACCCATGGAGCGGGCTGGCCACGTGGCCGAGCGGGTTCAATTCCCACTGGCCCATAACTATAGGTTATGTTTATTGGGTTTGTGGGCCATGTCCATTAGAGGTGGCTTGCCCACCCCATATATGTTAACATTTTTTTATTAATGTGGGTTGGGGCCGACGGGGGTCACAGCTTGTCGGCCCATTACAATTTGATTTTTTTAATATGATGGGTTTGATGGAGGTGGTGGGGGTCATGGCCCACCACCCGGTTTTTTATTTTCTTAATACAATAGGTTATTTTCAAATATTTTGAAAATAAGGGACATTGGGAAATTTAAAGAGGCCACAATTTCACTCGTTTTCGGGAGCTATGTTTCATGCCGGTTGACGATGAATTTGTAGGACAATTAAACTTGGCCCACAACCGAACTTTGACCAAATATTTGACTGGATTTTTCTCCCTCATATGAGCTTGGATTTAAGTGTTGTTCACATTGTTGGAATTAGGATGACAATAACTTCGATTTGGGGCTTGTTTGGGATCAATCTGACCACTTTTATTTTTCGCCCTTTCTGAGTCCTCTTGGACTTCTCACTGTGTCTAGAGCCACATGGATCACTAGCTATCAATTCCGATTTTGGTGGAACTGCTCCTCCTCTCATGGATTCGACCACTGAGGTTGGGAGGAGTTTGTTTTGAGGCCTATATCTTGTATTTTTCAGTCTTTTCAAAGGTTGGAATTAGTTGGATGTTCTTGGATTGATCAGAGACACTAGTGTAATCCATATTTGGCAGAATTTAATGAATGAATTGTGCCAATTTTGGTGGAATACCTGTGGTATGGCATTTTGACATAGTTTAGTCTTATGTTGCATATGCTTGAATGTTTTGTATTCTCATGTTTCATTTCATTTCTTGATATGTTGATTTTCAAGTTGATGAGCATAATACATCTTACATGCTTTGTTTTGGGGAAATCTTCATAATTTGTCCATTTTCTTCGGTTTAGAAATAATACGTGCTTGTCTTTCTCTTTCTAGCACCTCACCAGTCTGATCCATCTCACTCAAGAACCTTAAAGTGTTTGAGTGCCTACCTACCTTGCTCCGTCAGATCTCTGCAATCATACCCTTATTTGCCTCGACCTAGTTTCTTTGACCTAATCCTCATCCAACAACCCAATATCAAACAATCAAACCCTTCTGTATATCATAACTAGCCTAAAACCCTAATTCATCCAGCCCTCTTGGCTATGATCTTGTGGTGAGAACCCTCTCCAGCTTGGTAGGGCTGGATACCAAGTCAAAAGGTTGGTTTGTGGTTACCTCAGCTGGACTCTTCCTCAGCCTTGGAGATTCGGAGGAGTGATAACATAATGTTTGGTGGGTTGAGGTGGATGGCCTCTAGAAACCTTGGATTGTTTTGGATTGATTTGTTTGATGAGATATCACTTTCATGCTTGGAATATGGCATGAGAGTGAATCGTTGAAGAGATATTTGGCTTAGCCATTCTATGGTCATGTGCAACGTGGAAGTGCCATCCCAGGTTTGGATTTTGCATCACCAATATGAGGTTATTTATTCTTGTATTTCTATGAGTATTATATTGGATTGTATGTGGTTTATATGGTTGTGATTTCGTTGGTATTTTTTCTTCTATTATGTTGGTAATATATGTGTTTATGACAGTAGCTATGTATGGCTTTCATCATGTTTTTACTTGTAAATGAATGATCAATTTATCTATAACCTAATAGATGAAATGACGATTAATATGTTGAGGCATCAATGTCTCTTAATGATTGTCAGCTATGTATGAGATTCCTATGCTCAGATATGTTATTTACACCTGTAGATTGCATATTCATGATATGTTTGACGAAATGCCTATCATGGGTATCAGGGGTTCATTCAAGGTCTTATTTAAGGAATTGATTTTTCACTATCATTTCCCTATTATCTTACTATTTTGAAGATGTCATTCAATTCCGGGTAGTGACTTAAGCTCTAGGCCTGAAAAAAGGGGCTCAAATCCCTGGGACGTTGGCACAACACTGATAAAAAGGGTCCCTGAACTTCGGCTTGCAGGCCTATGAGGGAATCCAGAGGTCCCTGGACATTGGCATGCCTATAGCATGAGAGCGTTCATAAGTCAAGTTGTCCAAAAGCTCAGTGGGACCTAGGGGCTAGTTGGTAGAAAGGTTGGATTGGTTCCTGAGGATCCTAGTGCTGATGTTGAATGTATGTATGGTGTGTTTCCATCGGTTCCACTTTATTAACGTAACTTAGGAGGTTGAATCATATCATAGTGGAATGTTTTCAAATGTTTACCTCGACGGGATAGTTGCTTGGGTAGATGTGGGAGGAGGGTGTTACAGTTAAAATTTGCAGATGTTGAGGAAAAATACCTTTGAACATTTAGTAAAAATTTGAAATTTTAGTTCATTATAATATGAGAGATATAGTTTATATAAAAATGGGCTTTGTGATTGATTTTAAAATCAATTTTAAAATAGCCTTCTTGGGATTTTCACTATATTTTTTTTATACTTAGGCAATTTTTTTAGAGTTTGGCTTATTATATTTAATACAATCCTTCTTGTGTAAGGTGGGTGTTTTACTAAATTTTAAACAAGTGATCATAATATTTTTTCTATAATAGTTTTTAATATGTTTTCTATAACATTTCTTATATGATATTTTTGGTTGTAAGTGTTTTAGGAGTTTAGGAAACTATACCAAAAGTACTATGTCTAAAATTTCAGGCTCTGAAGGGATAATATTTTACAAGGCAATTCATCTAAAGATTCTCCAAATCAAGGTTTTAAAGGTATGTAACTTACAATTGGCATTACATTTTAATGGAATATTCATTTTTGAGTGATTTATAACTGTCATAAAGAGGAGTACTATTATAGAAAGGGGTTCTAAAAGAAACACTACCATTGATAATAAATCAAACATGACATTGAAAGAAAGGGAATAATTAATAAAAAATTCCCCCGATTGAAAGAAAAAGTTGAGGGAATCTGTAATATTATGTGTAAACAAGTGGATTATTCACGTTCTCAAGAAGTCCATAAAAATGAAATGGAAAATAAAATGGAAAATAAAATGGATGAAATGGAAAAGGAGATGAATGAAATGGAAAAGAAGATGAATAAGGATATTGATGAAAATAAGGAAGAAATAAAACCATTCAAGAAAAAAATTCAAAAATCCATGAATTTCTAGAAACAATTCTATAAGAGTATTCCTAAAATTAATATATAAATCAATGGAAGTAACACAAATAAGAAAAAAAATGGTGTTGGGAGTGAATCACATACGAGGGAGTTATAATCACTAGTGAAGATCACAAATATTGAATCATGAAATCATGATCATTCATCACTAGTATAAAATGTTCAACTTGGCATAATGAAACTAATTTAGTCAAAAGATATGGGAAAGTTTGATGGTAAAGACCCTATAACATGGATTATATAGATGAAATAATACTTTGATCTACACCAACTGTGATCCTTACAAAACATAAGTATTAAAACCTTGTATTTGGAAAAAAAAAAACAATTTGTATGGTATCAATGGCTTTATAAAATAAAAAAAGATTCTTTTGTATCTTGTTCCATTTTCATGGAGTAATTGATAGAAAAATAGGGATATATTAAGAGAAATTCATTCTTTAGTCAACTGGTAAATCCATGGCAAAGATATTGCATTGAAAAGCATATTTATTGATTTCGAAAGTTGAGTATGAGTGTACAACAATTCTAGAGGATAATTTGTTAGACCTTTTATCGGAACCATAAATGGAAGAATCTAGCACAAGGGTCATCCCTTCCAACCTAAAATTGTAGAGCATGCTTTATGTTTGTTTTGATGGTGTTGGACCCGCCAACATTTCAAGGGGATCTCCCCAGTAAGAAGTCCCAATTACACCTCATATTGTTCAGTGTAGGCGTCCCAGCAGTGGGTCATAAGGTAATGCCTTGATCACAGTGTCGCACAAAGGCAAGTAGAGCATTCCACTCGGATGTGGCAGTCACATCATACAAGGTAAGATAACATGTACAACACTCATGGATCAGTCCCAAAAGAGTGTGACAACTGTTATAGAAAGGTTCAAGTGAAAGGTATGTCTAATTTCCGACAGAGTATTCGACATGGGAAGAGATAGAATTAAAAACATATGCAACACATTAAAAATATGATTCATATAATTGCATGTGAATCAATTAACGCACAAGTATGTAAGTTAAACAACACATATCATTAAAGCAACCGGAGCAGTCCAACTACTATAACAACATAATCATGAAAATGTGTTGGCTCTTATTACATAAATAAGTGTAAGTCACAATCATACAATACATCCATGTAAACCCGCTAGCCCCAACAGTGGAATGTTACAACCACATCCGTCTGCTCCTCCAAAGAGATGTACTAGCTCCGTGTTATGGAGAAGCCAAGGCGCATTACAATTGTCCAAGACTTCTTCAAAATAGTCTTAGTAGAAGCTTGGCTGACCAAAAGCCTATATAATGAGTTATGAGGGACTATTTATAGCAAAGGGTGGGGTCACCCTTAACATTCCCCTTTGTGACAGTTCAACTACCCTCATGACTCTTCACCTACTCTATGACTGTTACATCCAACTATTGACACTTGACTTACACTTGACATGACTCAATGTTACAATGCACATAAACTCAGGTGAGACAACATTGCTTGAGAAAGCCAAGCAAGACATCACTTACACTCTGTCCACTGTGGTGAGACCAACTCTTTGACATGCTTGTGATGGTGAAAGTGGTGAGATGTTGCCAAGCTTGGTTATCTATGATGATGTGTATGCACCTCATGGTGACATCTTCCTGAAGCGAACTCTTACCTCCGTTGCAATTGGTTCATTGGTTCGACTCCTTCAACCAACTTGCCTTCTAACATGCACATGGTCTTCTTGGGTGTGGCTGAACTAACAACACAATGATGCATAGTGTCCGTGCTGATCTTCGAGTGTGTGCTGGTGGGAATGCATATCAACTTGTCGAAGTACATGTTCAGCCCCAGTTGGACTTGCTTCTTGTCTTGAATGGGTTGGATTGCATGCGTGTGCTCAATGACATGCATGTTGTCGAATCCCTTGCATGCGATCAACAACACTACTCACCATGTCTACTCCGTGTTAGCATCTAGGATGGATATTTAACTTGTATGGGCATAGTTTCATCTGTAAATGCATGTTGTGTCCATTGTGTTGTTGATCCTGCTGCAACTCATTCGTATGTCTATGCAGCTTCATGTTATTCTTGATTTGATTCTTCAGAACATGCAACTCCTTCTTTGCTCCATCTTCTGCCTTTGCGAAAATATTCATGTCGTATCGTCACTTCATAGCATGAGTCTCTAAAGTTTCTTTCATTATCAGTGGATCTTCTTGATCTTGCAACTTTTTTCCACCTCTGTGTTTTTAACAATCTTTCTCTTGCATTCGTTGCATTCATTGTGTTCGCTACATTAATTATGTTGCTTTCAGTTGTTGTTCATGATGCTTCTGTTATGAAACCAGCTCAAGAAAAAGATAGAAAAGATAGATCAGTGCCTTAGAATTCAGCCTCTTCGAGGGGGAAACCTCCTTTAGATTACATAAATGAAAAATTCTTGGATGATTCAAATGACAAAACCTCCTTTCTATATATAGGAGTCTAAGGAGTCACAATATAACCCAGCCGACCCAACAATAATAATATAAAGCCACAAAAATAACAATAGAGGGATTCTATGGGGCACAGTAATAACAATATGGGGACAATAGGGGCACAACAATATTAATAAGGATACAACTACAATAGTAATGGGGTAATCACTAGTATTATAGGGACCCAACATGCCCCTCTCCTTCAAAAAGGTGTTGTCCTCAACGCTTGAGTAGTTATGGATGCTTCTGTATAATTTTTTCATCCTCCCATGTGGAATCTTTAGTGGATAAGTTCTTCCACTTGATAAGATACTCTGAAATTGATTGATTCCATAGCTGCCAAGTTCTTATTTCTGTGACTGCTTCTGGTTCCAATATAATTTCTCCTTCCTCGTCAAATTCTGGAAATATTTTTTGAACTGGGATCTTTTCGCCTATAACCTTATTTAAACATGAAACATGGAAAACTAGGTGCAATGGAGAAGCTGCAGGAAGCTCCAATTTGTATGCCATAGTACCAATATTTTGTAACACCTTGTACGGACCATAATACTTTGGTGATAATTTATTATCCTTCTTAGCTTGCTTGAGAGACACTTATATGGTTGTAGTTGTAGGAATACCCAATCACCTACATCAAAACTTGTTTCGAATAAGTGCCCAGACTTCTTCATCATTCTTCCATTCCTCCCTTGCTTCGTTTATCCAATCTGGTTTGATAATAGAAATTGCGCACAACAATGCTTCCACATACTCATCCTTTCTTGAGAGTGCATCTGCCACAACATTTTGCTTCCCTTTTTTGTAGATGATTTCAAAGTCATAACCCAACATATTTGT
>APFE031458532.1:1903-53430 GCA_000404065.3 Pinus taeda | reverse complement strand
GTAGGTGAAGGCGGGAGTTGACCATATACTGCTTCATAGGGAGTCATTTTGGTGGTGGCATGATAGTTGGTGTTATACCACCATTCAGTCAGAGGTAGCCACTGTACCCAAAGGTGTTGCTTTTCTGAAGTGAAACACCTAAGGTAGGTTTCTAGACATTTGTTGACGTCTTCGTTTTGACCATCTGTTTGCGGATGATAGGAAGTACTAAGTTTTAGTTGAGTGCCTTGTATTCTGAAGAGTTCCTACCAAATATTGCTGGTGAAGATCGGGTCACGATTAGACACAATAGAAGTGGGCATGCCATGCAATTTGAAGATCTGATCCATGAAAGATTGAGAAACCAAAGTTGGGGTAAACAGGTGGGGTAGAGCGCAGAAATGAGCATAGTTCGACAATCGGTCCACAACCACCATGATGACTGACTTGTTCCCTGACTTTGGAAGACCTGTAACGAAATCCATAGAAACCTCCGTCCAAATTGATGCCGGAATGGGCAATGGTTGTAATGTGCCTGGTCTGTTGACGGTTTCCCCTTTGTGGCATTGACAGACATCGCATTCTGCTACGAAGGTAAGGATGTCCTTTTTCATGCCTGTCCAAAAAAATGATCTACTAGTGCGAGCATACGTCTTCTGAAAGCTCGAATGTCCTGTAATGGGAGATGAGTGCAATTCTGCCAAAATGCGACTTTTGAGGGTGGATGTTGGTGATATTACGACTCTGTCCTTGTAGCGAAGAATATCATCCTGCCACGAGTAGCCCTTGGTGGAATTTGGATCTGCTTGCAATTGAGAAATGAGTTGGGAAAGCCCGGGGTGTGAAAACCATTCCCTGCGAGCTTCTTCAATCCATTCTGGAATGGGGAGGGAAATTGCTAGCAGGGTACTTTCCTCCTCAAATTGGAGAGATAATTCATTTGCTACACTATTCTCTTTCCCTTTCTTGTAAATGATCTCATAATCATATCCCAGCATTTTGGCTAGCCATTTATTTTGTTGTGGAGAGGATAAGCGTTGCTCCAAAAAATATTTAAGATTGTGATGATTTGTGCGGATTTGGAAACGTCACCCCAATAAGTAAGGTCGCCAGGTGTCGACAACATGTAATATGGCCATCATTTCCTTCTCATAGGTAGATTGGCCCATATTCCTCCCACTGAGTCGTTGGCTTGTGAAGGCCAACGGTCGCCCTTCCTACATTAAGACTGCCCCAATACCTGTACCCGAATCATCACATTCAATGACAAAAGATTTGGTGAAGTCAGGTAGTGCTAAGAATGGAGTGGAACACATGGCATTTTTTAGAGCTATAAAGGCCTGTTGTGCTTCCTCATTCTAGAAGAATGAATTTTTCTTTAGGAGTTGGGTGAGGGGCTTCGCTATGTGACCATAGTTGCGGAAAAATTTACGATAATATCTTGTGAGACCCAAAAATCCTCGCAAGCTCTTCAAGGTCTTAGGTTGAGGCCACTCCTGCATTGTCTAGATCTTTTTGCGGTCCACCTTGACACCTTCATGCCCCACAATGTGGCCCAAATACTCTACTTTTGCCATGCCAAACAAACACTTGGACATCTTGACAAATAATTTATGCTTGCGGAGCAGTTGCAAGAGTAGATCTACATGCTGAAGATGTGCGGCCCAAGTGCAACTATAGATGAGGATGTCATCGAAGAAGACAAGGACAAATTTCTTGAGATATGGTTGAGAATGTGGTTGATAAGGCTCTGAAAAGTAGAGGGGGAATTACAAAGACCAAATGGCATGACCAGGAATTCATAGTGGCCTTCATGAGTTCTGAAAGCAGTTTTGGGGATGTCGACTTCCTTCATGCAAATTTGGTGGTAGCCTGAGCGAAGATCCAGCTTCGTGAAAAATTGAGCCCCATTGAGTTCATCCAGTAAATCATCAACCACTGGGATTGGAAATTTATCTTCGACTGTCAACTTATTGAGGGCCCTGAAGTCGGGACACATCCGCCACTCCCCATATTTCTTGAGCACCATGACCACTGGGGATGAATAAGGACTAATGATGGGACGAATGACACCAGCTTCCAAAAGTTCCTTGATGATTTTTTCTATTTCATTCTTTTGGGTGAACGGATATCTGTATGGGCGCACATTTGGGGGTTGGGCCCTTAGAACCAAGGTGGTGCTATGGTCATGTTCCCCTCGCGAGGGTGGAAGCCCCTGAGGCTTGTCAAAGACCCGCAGATGGTTATTTAAAATCTGTTGCATCTCAGGATGAATTGGCGGCGGCTTGGTTTTGACTGACTGGATGGCATTAAATTGAGATATTACTCCATGATTGCCATTTTTAACAATTTTTCCATCCTATGCGAGCTGATGATAGAGGGGGCTCCCACCTGGAGTCCATGGAGGGTATTTGTGTAGTTGTTCTGCTTAAAACTCATATATAACTCCTGGAAATCCATTCTGATTGGCCCAAGAGTGCGGAGCCAGTCAGCTCCAAGGACAATGTCGCAACCCC
The DNA here is from genome assembly GCA_000404065.3 of Pinus taeda. NCBI lineage: Eukaryota > Viridiplantae > Streptophyta > Pinopsida > Pinales > Pinaceae > Pinus > Pinus taeda. The sequence goes on along the minus strand of APFE031458532.1, from coordinate 50,935 downwards.
CCATGTGTATGGCAAACATGTGGGTTTTCAACTGATAATCCCCCATTTGAAGTTTGACATTTTCACAACGGCCTTCACATTTCATTGTGCCTCCATCTGCAATTTGAACTTGGAAGTTAGAAACTGCTCGTACAAAACAATGCATTGATTCTGCGACTTTTTGATGGATGAAATTATGTGTACTTCCGCTATCAATCAAGACTACTGCTGGGTAATGTTTAATAAAACTCTGTTTTTGAGAGTTTGAGGGGAAGAAATCCCTGCCAAAGCATGCAACGAAATGACTGGTTCGTCAGAGACATTGTCGTGTTGGTTGTCTTCTTCAAGCAGCTCATGTTCCTCCAGTGGCGGCTCTTCCTCTGTTGAGCTGTAGTCAGTGGCATCAATTTGAAAAAATTTGGGCTCCTTGCATTTATGCCCTGGGGAGTACTTTTCATCACAGTAGTAACATAGGCCTTGCTTTCTTCTTTCGGCCATCTTTGCAGGTGACACCTTTTGGACTTTAAGTGTTTGAGTCGTGTTGTGAGCTTGTGGGGGGCGACTTTTAGTGGCGAAATTTGGGCGACTGTATTGGGCTGATAATGCACTTTCAACGTTACGAGCTACCTCGCAAGCCTCCTTCCATGTCGGAGGGTGGTGCAGTAGGACTTGGGATTTGATGGCTTCTTTAAGACCGCTGATAAAACATTCCGTGTATAACCCATCTGAGAGACCCCAAGTGCGGAAGGCTAAGGCTTCAAAAGTTGTAATATATTCACCCACTGTACTAGTCTGTCGAAGCTTAGTAAGACGACCCAAAAAAGATGATTCCTAGTCAAAGCGGTCTTGAAGAGCTTTGGTGAATTTGGGCCAAGTCCTAAAAGGTCCAGTGCAACGTTGCTGCCATTCCCACCATTGCCACCTTTCATTGTCCAAGTACATGCTCCCCAACATAAGCTGAGTCTCATCATCAAAGATGCGATTTAGTTTGAAATATTTCTCCATTTGTGCTATCCATGCCGACGGGTGAGAACCGTCAAATTTATGCATATCCAACTTGGGAGGTCACTGACTGGGTTGTGGGTGGGTGCGCCAGACGTGAGGAGAGTGGCTAGACTCACCCTCATTGTTTTCATGGCCATTATACTCCTCCTCGTGGGCGTGCTCCTTGCCCTTCGAGACTATTTTGTCGACCATGCTAAGTAGTGTGGTAACCTAAAGGTCGAGGTTATGCACTGATTCTTCAAGTTTGTCCATCCTTTCATTGGCCATCGCTTGAGCTCTAGTTGCTACCATACACCAACCAAATTTTTTGAAAAGTGGGGCCGCCTAAAAAAAATTCACTAAGAAGTGAATGGTACCATCGTGCTCAGCTCGTCGTCCTGATTCTGATGGGCTAGATCACCAATAAGTGCCTCGAAAGATCTCTTTTTTTTGTTTTTTTGTTTTTTGTTTTTTTGTTTTTAAACTCCAAATGGAGTTTTACTCCTCCCTTATCAATACTGCAGTGGCCAAATTCTAAAAATGTCAATGCGGCCAAAAGTCCTGCAAAACTTATACCCCGGTATACGAACCCTTCACACCGACTTTGATCTGGTGGATCTGAGAGATCTGAATGGCGGATCTGATAGCACTGGGCAACGAAATTGACTGCTTCTGCAGATCTGATGGATCTAATAGATCGGAATGGCTGATTGGGACCGATGTCTGCTACTGCTGCACTCCTTTGCACAAGTGGATCTGGAAGAGATGATGATAGAAAAGGGAACTAGGGTCTTGACGAGTGTCAGGTGCTACAGATCACAATATACATAAGGGTCTGGCAGTAGTACTCGGTCCAATGTTTCAGGGCTCTAACTAAGGAGGATCGACCGTACCCTTAGCCGTACCACCCGAATACCCTATCGTACGGGCGAGTAATCTCTCCGAGTGCTGTTCTCGGTGTACTGTAGCTGCGAGACGGCAAACGGTTTATCTATGGCAAGGTTTCAAAGGAGCCTAGGGGGCTTCCAATATACCCAGAGGGTACGTGGAAGACAGTCTGTGCGCGGTTCTGTCTAATGCGCTACTACTCGAAGGGGTACCCGCAGGTGTTACAAGGGAGTCCAACAGACGTGGCCACCTCTTGTATTTCCTGCGTGCATGCCTCCCCAAGTCCGTAGATTTATGCGTTCAATGACAGATCCCGTGGTTTAAAGACGCCGGAACACGTCTCTAGACAAAAACTTTTTTTTCTATGAAATGGAGATCCCATCGTCCCTGGAAAGTGCTCTGATACCACTTGTTATGCTCTTAACCTGCAAATGATACCCAAATACATAATATGCAAAGAAAAGATACCCAGAACACAGAATATGCGAACAAAAGATACCCAGAACACAGAATAGCAATGATTTTATTATTCAGAGAGTAATGTTCACTTGCCTCTTCGAGGGGGCAACCTCCAATAGAGCAGAGCTTGATTACAAAATAAGACCCGATGCTCCTCGCAAGGAGTCTCTATCCTTTATATATGACCCATACATGCAATACCACGGGCCAATACCGTGGTATTACTAATACCATCTATCTAATACTACGACCCATTTGCAACTAACTGTGGTTCCGTTATTAATTGCGGATTAACCACTTACAATTATTAATATGGGATTTATTGACTGTTGACTATGACGTGGTCCCATTAAATAAATAAGGGGGTTAGGGTGGGACCCTAACAAAGTTCATCGGTTGGTCGAACATCCGTGGAATAGTTTCATGCATGCGACAACAATGAGATAGTAATGGAAAATGAAACAAAGCTAGGACAAGCTAGTATACATGTAAATGATGACAAGAATTAAAAGAAATCAAGAAAGCAATACTACCACAAGCGAAAACACTAAAAGCAACATAAATGCAACACAAGACATTGGAACCAGGCTTACCCCAAACAACTGAGTGGATTATGCCGGTTGCTCCTAGATGTGATGTGGGATGTCAGAGCTGCAAAATTCATGTGAGGAATGAGATCTGCAACATCCAGTTGATGAGTTCTGATAACATAGAGGTTGTGACGTGCATGCCACAAATCTAGGGGAATCTACACTTGGTGGGAGGTATCGAAATTGCTCCTTGCATGTAACCTCCAATTGCTAAAAATAGATCCTTGAAAAAAGAGATGCCTTTGCATGCTGCATTGGGAGAAACATCCCATGCATGCAAGTTTGTTTTGCTCAGTCCCGAAGGGAACCGGTCAACTCAGTTGCTCATGCAATAGACTGCTCGATTGCTAGAGAAAAATGCACATTTTTGGTTGGGAGTTGGGCTGACTACCCAAGATGTTTGCACAATCTCTAGGTAGAGCAGCTGACTGCTACCCAGATTTGCACAAATTATGGGTTGAACATCCTGCTGCTGGGAAAATCTGCACAAATCCTATTGGGATGGTTGGCTGGTAGGATTGCGCAATCCTAGAGCCTAGCAAACTGTCAGAGAGGATTGCGCAATTCCTAGAGGGAAATCTGGCTTCCCTCCAGAAACGAACAATTTTTAAGGGAAAGCTACTCGGCGTGCAGCTGGACCAAGTTCGGGTGAGCAGCTTGTGAGGGGAATGGGTCAAATTTGATTAACAGGCTACCTTTGTGCGAGGAAAACACTTGAAGCTTGAGTACTTGACGAAGCAAGACAAAGTGTTGTGTAAGGTTGGTAGGGAGGTTCCAAACGAGGCTAAGGCAAAATTTTCGAGGGTAGTTGTAGCTGCTACAACACTTGGCGACACACTGGTCGAACTCCATCTCTCTGAATGGACCTTGTTCGTGAAAAACAATTCTAACACCTTCGGAAGTATTGTTTAGCTCTAGCAGAAGAAGAGGTTGTTCTAGCAGAGAAGTATTTTAGTGTATCTCTGACTTGCCTGTTAAGATTTTTCCCCTTACCTTACTCTACTTGACTGAGCTGACAAGGGTTAACCCAAAAATAATCGACTAGAGAATGTGACACTAGTCAGTGCACAAGCATTGTGTTTACAACAAGGTTCACTTCGAAGACTACGTATTTTCCTTCGACGTATCATGGACTAAAAGTAACAAGCTCATCACAGAGAGGCAAGATGACAAATAACCAAGTAGTGATAATTGTACAATCCCTCTTGTACTTACCCAGCTCACTTCAAGAGTCATACATGGTTTCATGTAAGACTAACTTACGAATGAACAAACAAGCTAACAAACATCAAAGAACAAGCAGGAGTGAAAGTGAAAGCAAAGCACGTAAGCAAGCAAGCAAGTAAGCAAGCAAGAAAACAAGTAAACAAATCATATAAGTAAACAAGCATGCAAGAAAACAACTGAAAGCAAACACTACTCCTACTCCTACACCAATGGTGCGTGGGTCTAATCACGTGAAGTGATACTTCCAATGTAGCCATCGGCGCATTGGTAGACCCATGTTGGTGAAGGCTTGGTCTGCGAGCAACCCAATTGTGTGAACCAACAAGCAAGAAAGATATAACAATCAAGACAACCACACTTCATGATTCAAAGTGCCCATGGGACATAAGTGAGTGCATGTGCATAACGGGCAGTCCGTGGAATTACCATGGTGTTGTGTGACACTACGTGTAACTTTGAAGCATAAGCACACTCTTGACTATGACATGCAAGATAATGAAAGAGACAAAGATAACTTCCGTCGCAAACGAGTGCTTCCAATGTAAGACTCCTCCAAAGCATGAGCAATGGGATCATGTAGTTCGAGTGGAGGAAGTGTGATCTGTGATTGAGATGGATCTTCAATGCATACAAATGAGTGATGAGAAGCCTTGAGTGTTTGAACAATTTCTTGATTAGAAGTGAAACCAACCTTAAGACAACAAGGGCCTGACATAACCATCAGCTCGGGCTGAAGTGCCTCGATGGTTTGTGGGGTTTCGACTTTGTTGATAGATGGATATTCATAGACCAGTGGTTTAGATGGATTAACAATGAGTGAATCAACATCGTGATCAGATGATGAGGTGAAGAGATGATGACAACCAAGATCAGAAAATTCAGGATGTTGGTCAGCATCCCCATGGTTGGATGAATCACACATAGGGGTAGACAAAAAGTGAACAAACTCATCCTCTATGTTTCCATAAAATACATATGAAGGACCAAGTGGATTTTCAACAAGTAACTTATCCTCTCCATTGTCAAATGATGAGCTAAGATCCGATGAGTCCTGCGAGGGATCAATAACGAGTGCATTTGTGAATGAAGATACACATGCAGGATCATGGATGGAAGGTTCACCAAAGATTTTAGGAAATAATGAAGGGGACTTAGATAGAAGGGAGTCATCCTTCGCCGAGTGTTGATGTTCAAGCTCCCACTCATACTTTTCATGAATGACAATTCATGTTGGTTGTGCAACATTGACTCCGTTGGTGGGTTGTTCCTCATTCACAATGAGCGAAGAGTCCGTAATGAATGAACACAAGGAAACATCATCTAGAGGAACACTTGAGTGCGAAGATGGAGGTCGAAGAAAAGAATGCATATGAGAACTCGAAGCACTCACAACCAAATCTATGCAAAAATCAAGTGCAATAATGTTGGGTGAGTGTGAAGGTTGAACAAGTGTGTGAGCATAATCCTCAACATCATTGAGCAATGGTTGAGCTGCTGAATGAGAGGTAGGCAGACAGTCAGTTGAAATAGTGCCCGCTCCCACATGAGATTTCACAGTTCCATATATGAAGAATGTTGAGCGAGGCTTGATATCAACCTTCCTCTTGGGACTGATAGATTTCTTAAGGCAATACTTCAATCGATCAAAAAGATAAGAAAATTTCATCTGGCTCTTCAGAGCTTGAAACTGCAAGTCACAGAAGCATTGCCAAAAATCAATAACAAATCCATGCGGAGCTCTCTATTGTTGTAACAGTTTCTGGTCAAGATAGTCTGGATCAAATTGATAGAACGTGTCTTCAATGAGATCACAAAAGTGCTTAAATGAGTACACAGTGTTATCTAGTAGGCTAAGCACCCGATGAAATGGAGATTTGCGAAGTGTGTATGAAAGCATCAAACCAACCTGTTTTTTAGAAAAATCATCTTCCTCATAAATCATGAAAAGAAAGTTATATAAGTGCTCAGGCCAAACCACTTTGCCTTCACCATCATACGTGTGAGTGGACAAGAGATTGACAAGCTTCCCCGAGATGGAGACATCTTCACGATTCAAAAAATACCTAGGGGGAAGAAGAGACTCCAAGAAAGATATGAAAAGGCTCAAAACCTGATGAGAGGACACAACTTGTCATCAGTCCCTCCTTCTAGCACCAGAAATGTTGACGGTGCTGGACCCACTAACATGTCAAAGGGATCTCCCTAGTAAGAAGTCCCAATTAGACCTTAGACCGTTTGGTTTAGGAGTCCCAACAGTGTGTCATAAGATAATGCCTTGACTACGGTGTCACACAGAGGCAAGTAGAATAACTCTGTTAGTAGCAAGGGTGTGACTGATGCAGTGAGTCAAGGAAGGTGTATGAGAGGTTCCAACACTTCGAAAGGGGAAGGAGGTGAATGTGAGTTCCAGGTTGAAAAGGATCATTCCCAACTCGGCTAGGAACACAAAACACAAGGAACATGCACAACTTCTGGCAGAGCAGTCCACTCAGATGTGGCAATCACATCATACAAGGTAAGATAACACGTACAACACTCAAAGATCAATTAGAGACGAGTGTGATGGTTGTTATAGAAAGGTTCAAGTGAAGGGTCTGTCTGATGTCCAACAGAGAAGTCGACATGGATGGTGACAACATTAACAACATATTAAAAAAATTAACAACAATATTCATATAATTTCATGTGAATCAATTCACACACAGGTAAGAAAGTTAAACAACACATATCATTAAAGCAACAATAGCAGTCCAACTACAATAACAACATATGGATGAAAATGTGTTTCCTCTTATTACATAAATAAGTGTAAGTTACAATCATACAATACATCAATGTAAACCTGGTAGCCCCAACACTGGAACGTTACATCCATATCCGCCTACTCTTCCAAAGATATGTATTAGCTTCATGCATCGGAGAAGCCAAGGCACATTACAATACTATCCAAGCCTTCTTCAAAATAGCCTTATTAGAAGCTTGGCTGACCAAAAGCCTGTATAATGAGTTATGCTAGACTATTTATAGCAAAGGGTGGGGTGACCCTTAACATTCCCCTTTGTGACAGTTGTACTACCCTCATGACTCTTCACCTATTCTATAACTGTTACGTCTAACTATTGACACTTGACTTACACTTTACATGACCCAACGTTACAATGCATATGAACTCATGTGAGACAACATGGCTTGAGCAAGCCAAGCAACACATCACTGACACTCGGTCCACTATGGCAAGACCAACTCTTTGACATGCTTTTGATGGTGAAGGTGGTGAGATGATGCCAAGATTGATCATTCATGATGGTGTGTATTCACCTCATGATGACATCTTGCTGAAGCAAACTCTTTCCTCCATTGAAACTGATGCATTGGTTCGTCTCCTTCATCCAACTCACCTGCTAACATACACATGGTCTTCTTGGGTGTGGCTAAGCCAAAAACACACTGATTCATAGTGTGTGTGCTGATCTTCAAGTGTGTGCTGGTGGGCATGCACATCAACTTACCGAAGTACATGTTTAGCCCCAGTTGGACTTTCTTCTTGTCTTTGCCTTGGTGAGTGTGTTGAATGGGTTGGATTTCATGCGTGCACTCAACGAAATGTATGATGTTGAATCCCTTGCATGCGATCAACAACACTTCTCACCATGTCTATTGCATGTCAGATGATGGTATGGATCTTTAACTTGTAGGTGTGCAGTTTCATCCGTGAGTGCATGTTGTGCCCATTGTTGTTCTTGATCCTGCTGAAACTCATTCATTTGTCTGTGCAACTTCATATTCTTCTTGAGTTGTTGCTTTAGCACATGCAACTCCTTCTTTGTTCCATCTTCTTCCTTCTCATGATATTCATTTCCCGTCGTCACTTCATAGCCTTAGTCTCCAAAGTTGCTTTCATTATCAGTGGATCTACTTGATCTTGCAACTTTGTGCTGCCTCTATGTTGTCAACAACCTTCCTCTTGCATTCGCTACATTCGTTGCATTCGGTATATTTCCTCCAGTTGTTTTTCATGATGTTGCTTGCTATGATGGTGTTTCTTGATGTCATTGTCTATGAAAAACTTGATGTCTTCATGGGTAGGCATGTCTATGGACACTTGAGCAACTACATCCCTAAGTGTGCTCTAAACGATGTCTTCATATCTGCTCTCCTGGAAACCATTGTACCTATACTGCTGAGAGGGAGATGAACACTTGGGATACCTGAAGACATGGAAATGCTCACGGCAAGAAATTTGTTGGTCGAAATCCGAAATGCACATGAGAACTAACTTGCAACATACCTGGGTGCATGATCATGAAGGTTCTGCAATTTCGGCCGGGAGGTCAAGAGACCGACTGCCAAGACTGCACAAGGCACAGTCTAGGCTACTGGGAGACTGACTGACTATTGGAACTGCACAATGCACAGTCTAGTCTGGTTACTGACTTATGGTATTACGCAATGTGCAATTCCATCTGGGAAGGACTGGTAGCCTAGGGACATATTTGCGCAATTTCTTGGGCCAAGCAACCACTAACCCCCAGAAATGCACAAACAATCCTGGAGGCTAGTACTAGGAAGGAATGTGAAAATTTGGAGAGGAAAGTGAGCCTTCCTTCCCCAGATTGAGCAATGCATCCTTGATGAAGGCAGAGTCTGGGACAAGGATGGCCCAACTCACCAATGGGCAACTGAAAGAAAGTAAGTCAGTGAATGCATGGTGACACTAAGTGATATCATAAGTGATTAATGCTACATTTCAAACATGAGTGAAACATTCAAAAAATAGATCAACATGCATGTGGGTGAGGCATTTTTCCGGTTGGGTGAACTTCCGTGCAAAACAATTTCATGAATGCGACAAGAGTGAGATAACAATCAAAATGGAAACAAATATAGGACAAGCTAGTATACATGTAAATGACAACAAGCATTCAAAGAAATCAATCAAACAACACTCCCATAAACGAAAACACTAAAAGCGACAGAAATGCAGCACAAGGCATTGGAAGCAGGCTTACCTCAAAACAGCTGAGTAGAATGCGCCGACTGCTCCTATATGTGAGCTAGGATGTTAGCGCTGCAAGGATGATGTGAGGAATGAGCTCTACAGCATCCGGTTGATGAGTTTTGATAACATCAAGGTTGTGATGTGCATGCCACGAATCTAGGGGAATCGAAACTTGGTGGGAGGTTTCAGAGTTGCTCCTTGCATGTAACCTCCAACTCCTAAACTTAGATCCCTAAAACAAGGGATAGCTTTTCATATTTCCTTGGAAGAAACAACCCATGCATGCAATTTTTTTTTTATCAGTCCCGGAGGGAACTGGTCAAATCTGTTGCACATGCAAGAGATTACTCAATTGGTGGAGAAAAAAACGCATTTCTAATAGGAGTTGGGCTGACTGCCCAGGAGGTTTGCATAATTTCTAGGTAGAGCAGCTGACTGCTACCTAGATTTACGCAAATCCGCTAAATAGCCTACTGCTGGGACGATTTGGGCAAATACTGCTAGGAGGGTTAGATGGTAGGATTGCACAATCCTGGAGCCTAGTAAGCTGTTAGAGAGGATTGTGTAATTCCTCGAGGGAAGGATAGTTTCCCTCCATAAATGTGCAATTTTCAAGGCGAAGCTGCTCAACCTGCAGCTAGACCAAGTTTGGGTGAGCAGCGTGTGAGGGGAATGGCTCAACTATGATCGACAGGCTACCTTTGTGCAAGGAAAACACTTGAAGCTTGAATACTTAATGAAGCAAGACAAAGTGCTATGTAAGGTTGGTAGGGAGGCTCCAAAATAGGATAAGGAAAAATTTTGGAGGGTGGTTGTAGCCACTACAACAGTTTGACAAGGAACGTTGACAATAAAAATATGCTACTATAAGAGTGGTCACTAACAACTATGGATAACATCAAAACTAACAACTATAGAGAACAACAAGCTCCCTCTCTTACCTCACTCAACTAATATGGTTGGAACTTCGACAAATGCATGATAAAATATTAAAGAGACTATGTTTCAACTATGATAAAATGTATAATAAGGGACATAAATGCAATGAGAGGAAGTTACTATACATAGGCATTGAAGAGGAAACAGATCAAGAATTAGAACTATCACAAAACTAGAGCTAGAAAAGACTACAACAATATTGTGTCATGCATTAGCCAACATCATTACCTCACAATCCATCAAGGTAGAAGGATATATCAAAAGGAAAAAGGTAACAATGTTGACTGATTTAGAAAGTATCCATAACTTCATATTACAAACTAGCTAAACTTCCCAATTGCTTTGTATTTACAAGACTGGAATTTCAAGTAATAAGTGTAGATTGGCATACCATATACTATTAACTGAAGTGTCATACTATTAGATTGAATATGATAGAGTTATTTATTGCATGTACATGATTTATATCCAAATAAGTGGTGTTGGTGTTGTATTAGGGGTCCAATTATTACAATCATTGGTAACACAGTTCCCTAATGTTTAATACATTTTCAAGACATTTTCCTCATAAAGGGAATAAAATTGATATTATAATTATCCAAGGGATACCCTACAAAGTGTTAATGTCTAAAAACATGATAAAATTACTCCAAATGGGACACCATGGTGTAATTTCATAATTCATTTCATTTATCAAATGTTCAAACATATATATCCTCTACTCTAGTAGGTATCCAAAGAATTATCAACAATATCTCTAACCTATTTTAGAGAGATTCCCGAGGGTCTTCCACCTACTGAATATTGACTATGATATCCATTTACAATCTAGAAGTGTAGCACCTAACATTAGGTATTATAGGTATCTATATGCATGAAAGAGTGATATTAAGTATATGATTTAAGAAAAATTACAGGAAGATGTTATGCAACCTACCCAGAGTGATTTATCTTTGAGATTGTGTTGTCGTTGCAATAACGAACCTAAATTTAAGCCTAGTCTAATTTTGGAGCCTATGGGAATTGTCATTCCAAGCTGCCTAGTTTCATCACGATGTTTACTCAAGTATCCTTGTGTTATCCCTAAGTGTCGCCTCCTCCTAAGTCAAATTTTCTAAGTGTCATCACCCTATCTTAGGAGCGCTTGTGTTATCTTATCTAAGGATATGAGAAGGCATGGATTTTCTCGACTTAGTAACTAGCTTTGTTTGGCATGCATCACATAGATAAAAGAAAGAAAAAACACACCTTTTCTAAGAAAAGCACTCTCTTTTCACATAATAGTTGTAAGAGGTAATGGTGGAAGAAATTATGCCCTCCTTACGCAAAAGTGAACTATAATATGACATGCATTACGCCCTAGTTAAGCACACTCCTTCAAGCTGAGCAACTGCACCCTAGTGGAGTGCACTACTTCAAGCTTAGTGGGTGTGCCTTCTAGTTTATCGCACTCCCTCAACTCAAAGAACCACACCCTCTTCATCCTCATGCATGCACTTTCCTTATTGCATGTGGGCACACTCCTAGAAAATAAGAGCCCACCTCAACTCATTTATCTAACTCACTCATCCTTTGACAAGTGGTGAGCATGCATGGTTTTTCTTGCCTGTAATCTATTTATAATCAACTCAATTAATCATTCCTTCACACAGTCATTCTCATATGGGTTGAGCGCACCTCTTTGAATCAAGGAGTCTCCATCGATCTTTATTCCAAGTAAGTTTTTGCATTTTAATTCTTTTGCTTTCCATTGATGTTTTGTTTTTGATCTTTATTTCTTTTTTGGCATTTCAACTCTTTCTAGTTTCTTTGCTAGCGTTTTATTCCTTTCTTTCTAGTACAATTGTTAATATTTTGTCACGGGTTGCAACTCCTTGTATTTTGTAACTCTTCACATTCTTGTTATCATTGCAACAAAGTCTATAAGAATTTGTAGATACCTCGTCTTAGCATTCTAGTCATTTAATGTTCTTGCTGGAATTGTTTAAGCATAACTTGAGCAAGAGAGCACTTCTGGAAATGAAGGCCTCACTATCTTCGAAACATTGCACCCTAGAAAACCAAGTTTTCCTCCTAAGTGCACCCCGGAACATCAAGCCACCCTCACACTCATAAACTATTCCCTCAATCACATGGCACATTACGAAGCAATATCATAAGGAGAAATGGCAAATCAGATTGAGAGTGAGTAAACAGTTAGCTGATGGACTGGTAAGGAAGGAGGAAGTGGAAAAAATTATCATGGTTGTTATGGAAACTGAACACAACATTGAGACGAGGAAGAATGCTCTACAGTGGAAGACATTAGAAAGGGAGGCAACGATGGAAGGAAGATCCTCAAACAAGAATATTGAAGACTTTGTTGAAGAGATTTCCAAAAAGGTGAAACTATTTTGACTTCATGTGGCTATATGGTTGGGGGAAAGTTCGATGAATAGAATGAAGGCTCCATACATAAATGTTTGCTCAAAGTCATATATTTAACAGTTAAAACACTACATCAATTATTTTGATGTAAGTAGCATCCCATTTTTTGATACTATTCATATTCATGAAAAGTAACAATGATGCACGATGTATCATTTCCATATCTAAAAAATATTTTCAATGTTATTAACTTCATTTTCTTGACATACTAATTGTTTAATATATGTGGAGTTAGATTGCTCGATTTTGTTACTGACCTTTTACAAAAATATTATTGATGTCTTCTCTTCATGTTTGAGCCATGTATTGCTAAACAGTGAGTTCTTTATTTGGCACAGATTATTCAACATTGCAAGATCTCACATCTTGATACATAATAACTTGTTCATTTTCCACCAATTATTTATCATTTCATGATTACACAAGATCTCACATGTTGTAAGGAAACTAAAAACCTTATTACCTAAAATAAGGGTTGATACTCCATCTCTGCCTTTGTTATGCAACCAGATCACAAAATAGAAGGAAAGATATATCAACGACTTGAAAATTAACCTCTTCAAGGGGAAACCTCCTTTACATCACATAAATGAATATCTTCGTTGCTTTGAATCTGATAAGAGAACACAATGGGTCACAAATATGTTGGGTTATGACTCTGAAATCATCTATAAAAAAGGGAAGCAAAATATTGTTGCAGATGCACTCTCAAGAAAGAATGAGGATGTGGAAGCATAGTTGTCATAGCAAATGTTATGTGACCAAATCATAAAACAGAAGAAAAGATAGATCAACAACTTGAAAATTATCCTCTTTGAGGGGGAAAACTCCTTTACATCACATAAATGAACAATTATTGGATGACACAAATGAAAATACCTCTTTGGTATGTATAAGAGCCTAAGGGATCACAATATCATCAAAGCCTACATAGCAATAATAATATAAGGGCACAACAATAACAATAGTGGGCTTCTATGGGGCACAACACGAACAATAAGGTGGCTACACTAACAACAATAATAATAGGCTACACTAGTATTATAGGGACCTAATAAAATTGATAGAAAATAATGGAGATATTAAGAGAAATTCATTATTTATTTAATTGGTAAATCTATGGCAAAGAGATTAAATTAAGAAGCACATTAAGTGATCCCAAAAGTTGAGTATGAGGGTAAAAAACATTCTAGAGGATAATTTGTTAGTCCTTTTATGGGAACCTTAAAGTGAAGAATCCAACACAAGGTTCATCTCTTTCAACCTAAAATTGTAGATCATGCTTTAAGTATGAGAAGGAAAGTTGAAAGTAAAACTATGCTACTAGAAGAGTGGTCACCAACAACTATGGAGAATATTAAACTAACAACTATAGTGAACATCAAGCTACCTCTCTAACCTTAGTCAAGGTTGGTATTTCAACAAATGCATGAGAAAAGACTAGAGAAACTATGTTTCAACTATGATAAAATGTATAGTAAGGGACATAAATGCAATGAAAAAATTTACTATACATAGACAGTGAAGAGGAAAAATATCAAGAAGTAGAACTATCACAAAACTAGAGCTAGAAAAGACTACAACAATATTTTCTCATGCATTAGCCAACATCATTACTCCACAATCCATTGAGGTATAAGGATATATCAAAAGGAAAAACGTAACAATGTCGATTAATTTAGGCAGTATCCATAAATTCATTACTTAAAAATTAGCTAAACTTATCAATTTCTTTATATTTAAAAGAATGGAATATGAAGTAATAATTGTAGATGGATATACCCTATATTGTTCACTGAAGTTCCATACTACTAAATTGAATATGAGAGAGTATTTATTATATTTCCATGATTAAGATCCAAATCAATGGTGTTGATGTTGTATTAGGGGTCCAATTATATCATTCATTGGTACCAAAGGTCCTTAATTAATACCTTTTGAAGACATTTTCCTAATAATATAAGAAAACTGAGCTTATAACTATCCAAGGGATGCCCTACAAAGTGTTAATCTCTAAAAACATGACAAGATTACTCTAAATTGTACACCATGGTGTAATTTCACAATTGATTGCATTGATCGGATGTTCAAACATATATATCCTCTACTCTAGTGATTTTCCAAAAATTTATCAATAATATCTCTAAGGAATTTTGGAGAGATTCCTGAGGGTCTTCCACCTACTAAAGATTATGACTATGCTATTCATTTGCAGCCTAGAAGTGTACCACCTAAAATTGGGTAGTATAGGTATCTATATCCACAAAAAAGTGAGATTAAGCATTTTATTTAAGAAAAAATGTAGGAAGACATTATTCAGCCTACCTATAGTGATTTATCTTCGCTAATGGTGAGGGTTACAAAAGGATGGTTAATGGCATATGTGTCCACATTATAGACAACTCAAAGATAAGTTTCCAGTTTCTTTCATTGAGGAAATATTAGATGAATTACATGGAGAATATTTCTTTACTAAGTGGAATCTCCATTTAGGATATTATCAATTAGAATGAGCCAAGAAGAAACTCTCAAAATGGCTTTTAGAATACATGAAGATCATTATCATTTTTTAGTTATGTCATTTGTACTTACTAATGTACATTCAACATTTCAAATATTGATGAATTCTATTTTCAAACCCTTTCATAGATAGTATTTCTTGATGACATATTAATCTATATGAAATCCTGGAAATAAAATTTACAACATATTAACAAGGTCTTGTTGGCATTATGGCTTAGTTGTCAGTTGCATTGTTGTTGGCATTGATGTCAACCTAGTAGCATGAGCTGCTGGTAGCATGTGATGCAGAGGTACTAGGCTTATGCATTGGTTGTAGACCTTAGTTCAGTGGTTATAGATGTTAGTCCAAATATTCCTCTTGTGTGTGGATGCCTTCATAGGATGTGGAGCGGCTACACCTAGTTGATAGTGATGGATATTGTCAAGTCATGTTTATGGTACTTGGTGTGTGTATGGATCGTTTTTGGCTAGTATGATCAGTTGAAGGGTCTTTCAGGGCCTATCATTGATGTTTGAAGGTTATGTAGGTATTGGAGAAGTTGTGGACTAGTTTGATGGCTTAAGTATTGGTGTAGCTAGTGGATGGACTTTATGTCAAACTAGCTTCACTTGTGAGGATGGTGGAGTTGTGATAATGATTTGTTGGAATGTTGTAGTGACTACAAAGAGTCCCTGAGGTCTTAAAGAAGGTTCTCAAGGAGTGGAAGAAGTTTGGTAGAGTTCTAAGCTTAGTTGAGTAAACTTTTTCCTTATGTTCTGCCCTAGTCGCTCCCATGAGTGATTTTACATGCGAAAGAGAGGCTCCAGTAGAATTTTCACAGGCTTAGCCATGTGATTGAAGGGATCCGATTGAAATCAACTAGTGTTTTTCCAGTGAATGTGGCCAAGAGCTTTCTTTTCTCTATATTCCTCACGCACTTAGAGTTTTTATTTATTTTTATAGCTTGTCTTGTTTGTGACTCTATCATGTAAAGGTTGTAGAAAGGCTATTGAGCTTATAGAAGATAGTTAAAAATAGAATATTCACTAGTAAGTGAAGTTAATGGCTATATTGAGTTACGAAGCAATGAGACAGACCACTTCCAACATATGGACAAAGCTCCACTAGATAATGGAAATTATTGATTTAACCATTACAAAAGATTGCAAATAGATAGATATCATGAGGTTATTGGTTGGTTGAATTGAGAAGAAAATGTGATGGTTGTGTGAGCTTGAAGAGTGTGTGTGAGAGAAGAGTGGTCTCTACAAGTTGTGTAGCGAATTTTGTAGAAAATCTTTAGTAGTTCACAATAGTAGGAGATAGCAGTGGAAGTATGATTCAACCACGATTTTATGTAGAAGTATGGTGAGAGTAAGAAATGATTGGATATCATTTAATATTTGATTGATAATTATATTTTCATAAGATTATCCTTTATGCATGCAATATATATTACTAACGGGGCTTTTGCAGTGATTAAGTGAGTTGTGTAGAATTGTTTCAGTGAGATTGTTATGTTTGTTTTCAGCCTATATTGCTAGAGGTTGTTTTGTTGTTCTAGTTGAGTAGTTCAGATTGACTCCAGTTTGAAAATAAATGAAATGAGGGTCCCATAAAAGAGTGGAACGATGGCCCCGGTAAATTCAGTGCAGAGAAGACATTTATTCATGAGTCCAATCATAATTTGAAGAGGCTCATTGGTTGTAGTGGCTTCCAGCATATGAGGTCCGTAGAGTCATGAGATGAGGATCAAATTTATTCATGAGTCCAATAGTAGTTGTGCGAGGCTCGTTGCTCATGGTGGTTTCCAGCGGATGGATTTCTGTATAGTTGTGAGATGAGGATTAGAGTTCTTACTAATAAAAGCCATATGTATTTTCCATGTAACTGAATTTCTTGATGATTAATATAATTATTTTAGTAGTGCAGTAGTAGCAAGGGTGGTTTTTGACCTCGAGGGGGTTTTCCACTAGAAATATCGTGTGTCCTCTTGTGCATGTTTCTTTGTTTATTTCTTCTCATTCTCAAGTGTTTTTCTATATGATTGAACATACTGATGCGTTAATTAAGGTTATGGTTCAGTAATTGGAAAAAGATTTAAAATTTAATAAACATAGTCACTATTGATTCAAACCCCTCTCCCCCTCTCAGTACTGAGCACATTTCCAATAGGTCTTAGAACTATTGAAAGAGAAACAAATATATGCAAATCCTTCCAAGTGTGCCTTCGGTGTTCAAAAGAAGTTCAATACTTGGGTCATATTGTATCTCATGAAGGTGTCAATACGAACCCTAACAAAATTAAATCCATGGTGGAATGCCCAATCTCAGAAACATTGAAAAAACTATAAATTTCATAGGATTGATAACTTATTATTGAAAGTTTTTCATGAATTATGGCCGATAGAAGCACAACTTAGGGAATTATTAAAAAAGAAAACATTTTCTTGGACTCAACAAGAAACCAAATAATTTGAAAAACATAAGGAGGACATGTGAACAAATTAAATCCTAGGCACACATTTGACCTCACAAAAACCATTTTTATGGAGTTGGATGCCTCAAGCCATGGAATTGGTGTAGTTTTAATGCAAGAAGAAAACTTCAAACCCATTTGTGAGAAAGAAATGTTGGGAATACTAAATGTTAACAAATAACACCATTACTTAATAGGAAGGCTCTTGAAAGTAAAACCATATCAAAATAGTGTGAAGTGCTTCTTGAAGCAATGGTTATATTCATAAGAGAAGCCAAAATGAGTTATGTAGATGCTATGTTATAATTTTAAAATCATATACAAAAAAAGAAAACTAATATTTTGGTAGACACACCTTTAAGGAATGACTAAGAAACAAAGGGTTCACTATTTCTATTTCTACTCCGCAAATTGGTTGTGTGGAAGAAACTAGGATAAAATGGAAGCAACATGATAAGGTATGTAAGATCATTCAACAAAAACAAGAGGACCGAAGTGTATCAAACAAGTTTATGTGGAAGAATGATCTCCTGTGTTATGAAAATGGCTTATTATATGTCACAATTCATATCCCAAATTTAATTTCCTTTTATAATTGCACACCTTATATAGGAGGAAATTCAATGTTCTTGAAAAATTGATACATATCAAGGAGAAAGTTCTTAAAATTGACGTTGAAAATTTTGCAGTTGAATGTGTAGTCTAACCATAAAATAAGGGAGATACAATCAAGATACTTTGTCTCTATTGATGCCTGAATTAGATATTTATCCATTCAGGGTGGTGATTCTAACTGGTATGTGGGCTTGGTTTCCACCTAAATAATTTCTCCTCATAAGGAGACTTTCTAATATGATTCCCTAAATCTAAATGCAACCTAAGCTAATATGTATACAACCTAAAGAACTATTGTATAACTAATATAAAACTAACTTCTTTAACTTATCTCGATTAAGATTGGAAATAATCATAATCTAAATCAACCGCAAGCTGAATGGACTGGGATTGAATCTAAGATGAAAATGAAATGTTGAATCAGATAAATAGTTCATATGATTTACATAAATTTGGATATGTGCATATATGATTATCTAAATAAATATTTATTAGAATCACGTAGACACCTAATTAGATTAAAATATCACTCATTGAATTTAGTATTAAGATGAATTATTGCATCATATAATTAGTTCATATGAAACAAAAGTAGTAAGAATAAAAACAAGTATGCAATTAAATTATAAATATTTATCACCGTAATGGGGTTGGATAACCCAAGGGAATTGGAGGTTGTGCCTGGCCTCCTCCCAAAATTCCCAAGCACATGACATGCAAGAGGAATGCATCGTAGGGTATGCGACAACCGATCCATGTGAAATCAACTAGTCGTGCTCGTTCGCATTTAAGCAGAGGTCAATGGGAAATGTGTATTTTACAGAATTCGATGGGCATTGTAGTGATACTCTAGTGATTGTAGTTTAGGGTGTGTGACTCAGAGTGATGCATTGTTGATGAGTATTGGAGCGAGGATAACGAGACTCAATGTTCCTTGGGTTATGATGGAGGTGGAATCTAGTTGTAGAAGGGAGTTTTCATCCCTCTATCCTTGCATACCTTTTGGTTCTCTCTGTGGTGCCCTCCTGGTTGGGTGAGATTTCGAAGCCCAGCCCATCAACAACCCTCCTTTGGTGACTTGACTGAATTAGAGTATATTGTAGGTTGTATTACTAGTTCCATTCCTAGATATGTTGGAGGAGTTGAGTGGAAATTCAGAGGGGAGTCGGGGAATTTTTTACCCAAATTTCCTCTCGCTATTTTGGGCCTGTGGTATTTGGTGGCTCCTCAGTTTTAGAGTGTAAAAGTGCATAGTGTTTGGAGGGATACTACTAATGAGGATCTCAGTTTGGGTTGGTGTTCCCTACGGGGGTATAACCAGGGTGGACAAACTAGTACAGAGTGAGAATGGGGTTTAGAGGTGTAGGTCATTGGGATTGGGAGGAGGGGGGTTGGGGGGGAGTTTTTAACCCTGCTGTGGATGAGTGTCTCTTTGGTGACCCTAGTGGGTGTTACAGTGCATGTAGTGGCCCTGGAAAAAACTGAAAGTGGTCGAGGAGTATGAGGGGTATTTTGTTGCGGTATGTGCATAGAACTGAGATGTAGCTCTTGCCTAGATGGAGGTGGAAGTGGAATTTCGGTAGAAACCAAGCGTCGATACGGATACAGGAAGTGGGCAAACGTGGGGCCAAGCTTAAATGCATAAGCTGGGAACCTGCAGGGACACTGATTTGAATGTTGATGACTGTAGAGGAAGAAGAACAACGCATCTCATGCCACTAAAGGAAAACCCAAATAGTCTCTGAAAATGCATTAGGAATCTTATGAAAAGAATACTCAATAGGAGCATGAGGCGGTCATGGTTGCCTTCACACAACACCGATATTTCCAGTGTTAGCTTTGGGATTGGGTCATGGTGGTCTCGAGCGGCGATATGCACATTCAGTACAAGCTTGAGCAATTGGAGGCTTGACAAACTCACTTGGAGCAACACGTTAGTTTCTTCTTCCTCTCTCCTCCTCCACCTAGGATGGGTCCTGACAACCCATCTTCTATCAATATTGATAATTGAGTATGTGTTTTGGTGTTTTGATCATTTTTTTAGTCTTTTGGCACGTCTTGCCTTTATGGTTATGGTCAGTTAGCTATGTCTTTTTTGGACTAATGGAAATGGTAAACAAACCTGTTCGGGGTGATAACAATAGATTTTCAAGCAATATCCTTTGAAATATTTACTTCTGACTTAAAAAAAAAATAAAAAAAATAAAAAAATAAAAAAAATAAAATAAAATAAAAATAAGCAAAAAAAAAAAAAAAAAAAAAAAAACAAAAAAACTCAATATTTATCAACGAGCACATAGGATTATTCGAATTCATCTTTAAATTATGATCTAAATAGCAACCATAAAAATTAAACTTTTTATTATTTTTAAATAAACATATAATTGCATGAAATTAATAATAGCATAAAACCATATAATGAAACTAATTTAGAAAATAAATAAACCAAAATTTAATAAATGTGAAGTTCAACAACCAAATAACAATACATACAATTTGACATTTGGTTACAAGCGCCAAACTACAAGAGATTTCAAAGTATTTTTCAAGACAACATGAGTTTCTATGATCCCAACATCAACATCTGCGCTCTCTGTTCTAGTCATCTATGTTCCAAATTCCCTCACAAAATTAATTTTACGACAATGCAAAGTCTCTTCTATATTTCATAAATAACACTATCCCTTTTGGGATCACTAGGTCTCATTTCTAATTGAATTAAAGAAAAGGTCTATTTGATTTTATATTCTAACAACATAATTGAAATACAGGTAAAGAAGAATTTGGTGATTTCAACCAGTTAGGGGGCCTAATATTGAAGGGTGTCAGTGCAATCTCTAAGCCGTGAACGACTAAGCTTTTTCCTGTGTGAACAAAGAAACAAATTTAATTAATGAAGAAAAAAAAAAGGTTTACCAAAAATAAATATTATCATGAAACAATTATTATTCGTTTCGTTATTTTGCTAAGTTTCTAAAATGTTTCAGGTTTGATTTGGAATTCTAAAACTTGTGATTTGTTCGCGGAAAATAAAAGCAGTAGTTTCATAGTAAATTTGTACGTAATTTTATCTTTAATAGTTTGCGTATTTAATTTACATATTTGATAACCGTATTGTTCCCCTCATTTCTGGCTTTACAATGAATTATCTTGCACCTAATTTGGTGTCCTGTATTCCAAGATATAGCCTCGAAAAGTCGACACTTAGCCATGGTCGATAAAATTCATGGGTTAATGGTCGCCTTTGATTTATATCTCAAAAACGTAGTACCACATCGATGACAGAGAAACGTTTCGAAGGTTTATAATGTTTGAGAGGTATAAAAAACTTTGTTAAAACATGAGAAAGTTATGGTTGAGGGTATGTGTGCCAACATGTAAAATAAAATATCAATTAAATAAAAAATAATACATAAATAATGTAGCCAGCCGTAGCTACATTAAAATGGATCACATTAAATTATATTTTATAAAATTATATATTAAAATAGAAAACATAAAATTATATATTAAAATAGAAATAAAATTAATCCACATAAAATTTTATATTAAAATAGAAATAAAATGGATCACATAAAATAAAATTAAAATAGAAATAAAATGGATCCACATCTATAAGCCTCAATAAGGAAAAAATAAAATTAAAATAGAAATAAAATAGAAATAAAATGGATCCACATCTATAAGCCTCAATAAGGAAAAAATAAAATTAAAATAGAAATAAAATGGATCCACATCAATAAATCTCGATAGGGAAATTTTTTTTTTCCTCAAGTATATATTAAAATAGAAATAAAATGGATCCACATCAATTGCTTATTTAGCTTGCTAAGGAAAAAATAAAAGAACATAATACATAAATAATGTAGCCAACTGAAGCTGGATCCACATCAATTGCTTAGTTAGCTTGCTAAGGAAAAAATAAAAGAAAATAATACATAAATAATGTAGCCAGCTGAAGCTGGATCCACATCAATTGCTTAGTTAGCTTGCTAAGGAAAAAATAAAAGAAAATAATACATAAATAATGTAGCCAGAGGAAGAGAGGAAGCTCAAAATTCTAGCCATTGGATTCTGGAAAAAATAAAAGAAAATAATAAAAGTATATATTAAAATAAAAATTCTAGCCATTGGATTCTGGATATATTAAAATAGAAATAAAATGGATTCACATCAATTGCTTACTTGGCTTGTTAAGGAAAAAATAAAAGAAATAATAGAAGTATATATTAAAATAGAAATTCTAGCCACCGGATTCTGGGAAAAAAAAAAGCTATATATTAAAATAGAAATAAAATGGATCCACATCAATTACTTAGCTTGTTAAGGAAAAAATAAAAGAAAATAATAAAAGTATATATTAAAATGGAAATAAAATGATAAAATGGATCCACATCAATTGCTTCCTTAACTTGATAAGGAAAAAATAGAAGAAAATAATAAAAGTATTTATTAAAATAGAAATACAATGAATCCACATCAATTGCTTACTTAGCTTGCTAAGTAAAATTAAGTGCCAAAATTAAGTAAAATTACATGCCATAAGTAAAATTGCATGCCATAAGTAAAATTACATGCCACGTGGATCAGTGAAATGCGTTAAGTCACCTTGCCATGTTGTAACAATATAAAACTTGTCCATAACTTTTGATTTTGCAGTCAAAATAAAAAAAAAAAATATATCACCAAAAATCTCCAAAAGAGAGGGGAATGATAGAAATGTCAAAAATAGAAAGTTATTGAACTTCTAAATCACTAAAAACAACAAACTTTTCAAATTTTATATGTGGGGCCGTTATCTTTTGAGAAAAATTAAGGGCAATTGTTAAGGCCTCAACAAATAATGACACGTTAAGATGAAAAAATTATCTTTATTGTTAATATAATGAGGCTTAAGCTTACCAAAAATGAACTAATAGGTTTCACAAGATTTCTAACATTGCACCATAATTTATAGGTACCTCATAAGACAAATCAAATATAAATTCTAAAGGTTTGAGCACTTGACATCTACTTAGTCTTTAAATAATGAATCGAAAAATAGGAATATTTGTTTTACATTTTTCTCATACTATTGAAAAGAAAAGGCACATCTATGGAGTTTTATGATAAGTAAACATTTATTAGACGTATATTTTATCTATTTTTCTTGATATTTCTTTGTTGTCCATGAGCATCCATACCCATAACGAAGATATTGCAGTACAATACAAGAATAGTCAAGCTACTAGTGAGCGTCCATTGCCACAACAAGTTTACTTGTTTTTCCCACATTAACAGTGTTTCCAACTCTCTTGTATTATAATTGCACCTTTTAGATTTGATTAATTGCGAATTACAATATCTAATTAGGTGAAGAGAGCAGGGTGTTACTAGTAATGCTCTTATATAAATTTAAAGGAAATAGATTGAATAATTTATCACTTTACCTCCATTTTTCTCTTAATCTGTCAATGTAGAGGATTTATATGTGGTTATGTGGTGGGATAAGGTCTGGGATTCAAGGAGAAATAATAAGGTAGATCCTTTCCTCGATTAAAAATGAATCATAATATCTGAAATGTGTCTTAGTGTTCCTCCATAGTCACTAATCAATGCAAGAGAATGGGAACTTGACAAATATACATTTAGATAAATAAAACTCCAATTGTAATGATAGAGTATGGATTCCATTTGTGTTTAGTGTTCCTCCATAGTCACTAATCAATGCAAGAGAATGGGAACTTGACAAATATACATTTAGATAAATAAAACTCCAATTGTAATGATAGAGTATGGATTCCATTTGTGTTTTGTTGAAGTGATTTCCCATATAGAGCTTGAAAACTCAATAAAACTCCAAATGTAATGATAGAGTATGGATTCCATTTGTGTTTCGTTGAAGTGATTTCCCATATAGAGCTTGAAAACTCAATGAAATCAAAATTAAAACAAAGAAAATGTTCAAAGCTATTGACATAAGCTCAAAGGGCTATGAGAAACAAAGAAATGGAAAATCCTGGAGATGCCCCATTTATAATGGAAGCAATTAAAATCATGTTGACAAAGTTTAGAAGTTCAAAAAAGGGAAAATGAAGGTATGTAAAAGTCTAAAATCCTATTAAAACATTAAGGTAGGCCATGAATATAAAAAAATCTCAATCAACACATATTTTATTGTATCATAGTTTAAAAATGGAAAGGGATAATTAAATCGTTACGGATATATTGAATGTAAATTTAAACTCCTCATAAAGTATAAAACATTTTTTTTTGCATAAATACCTATTTTCCTTTAAATTAATATTTAAATATACTTTATTGTTCATGCCTTTTATTCAAAGCAAATAGTATAATCAATCATTAACATATTGCATGAACACATTGATTAAAATGGAACCCAAACTGAAGACCACTTGAAATCTTTTCTAACAATATTTAAATTATTACAATGATAGAGGTAACTACCTCTCAAGGCACCAATCCTCCAGAGGCATCGACTTACTGTTTTGTATGCTCCAACCTGTTAAGAAGATGGGGACATCAATCCTTAGTAATATGTAACTCAACTACAATTTATGTTCAGCATTATAGAAATAGGCCTTCACAAACTACTCTCTTCTTTTTTTTCAAGGATTTCTAATCATAGTGATATTACAAGAAAATATCTTAAAACATTGTCTGTTTATCCCTCTCAATAGTCTCCTCATCTTAAATCTTGAGCATGTTCAGGTTTGATTTTAGTCCTAAAACAAGGTTGAATTCAGTTCTATTGAAGATATCTCTATGACCAAGGACTCGGTCTCCTAAAATCTTCAGGTGCATTGTGGCTTGGCTAGCTCCAAGACCATCAATTAGGCTAAAAAACAAATACTTTGAAATTATCCTCAAAAGAATGCCAAAAGAATTTCTTATAACTCGAGTAGGAGGAACACTTTCCTCTTCCTAAATTTAATCATTTTCCTAGACCTTTTCTTGTCTAGGTTCATAAGGAATGACCCATATATCTATTTCCTTCTTCTCCAAGATTAAGATAGAATAAGTAGCTTGATGTGTGAGTTTAGATCTCCTCCACATAAATTTATTTATAGCACTTTTGAGGCATCTAAGATAGGGGATAACATTAACATAAACTTGTGCTAATGGTAAGATATGTATAATATATATGCCTTCAAAAGTCCATTACTCCTCAACTGTGACGAGTTAGAAAGTGGGTCACCTACTGTTGGAAATGTGTTAGAATATGCCATTTTATTAGGTAACATTTCCTTCCATTTGGAATTCGTTTGACAAAAATACCAACCTTTTTCAATAAAAATATAGGGCTAAAAGATTTTCCCCACGATGACATATTTTCTCTAGCTTATACTCGATAGAAAAAATTATCTTGGGATAAGCTTCTCTTTAAGGGTTATGTTGGTCTCTCACTATGTTTCTTATGTTGAGCCAGACAAGAAAACTATACACATCCTTTCCAATCTTACTTTCTAGCCCAGGATCTTCAAAACTAGTTCTTCAACCTCCTTACATAATTTTTTCAACCAGAGACAGTCCCCTTGGACTTGATCAGTAATTGACCTCTTTCTCACTTCTACAATCCTATTCCTAATAGAGCTTGGTTTCTTAACCTGACTTTGTCCTTAGGATTCTTTGGAAAGAATTCAATCAAAGTATCTTTTGTAACTCTTAAAATTTGAACCTATTTGTTTGGAACACCTTTCTTTATAATCTCAAAGAAACCATTCTTATCTCCAATTGGTCGGTCTCAAGCAGGAAAGTCTAATACTCTAAGGCAACTATTCTCATTGCCCTCAATCTAGCCTCTTCCCTTTCTCAAATCATATCTCTCCCTCCCTCATTGACTCCCTCACCCCCCTTGCACTAGTATTCCCCTACTCTTAATATTATCAAACTAAACCTCAATTGTGCTACCAAGGGAATTCATGGTACTGCAGGCTATGGGGTACTCTTTTGCTAAAAAAAAGAAAAAAATACTCATCTGTAATTTAGTTACACTGGCCACAATAGTAATAATGAAGCAGAATTCAAAGCTCTTGAAATGTAGGTGAAAATTACCTCCACCCTCAATTTCTCTCGCCTAATCATCAAAGGTGACTCTCATCTTGTTATTTCGCTGATTACTAATCTTGTCTATGGATCCTGTTATGTTATAATTTTTAAAATATGGATACTTGAAGGCTATTTGAATCTAATTGAACAACTGCTTCCTCGAATCACTATTACACTCACTCACATATCTGCAGATCATCTAATTGATTCATAGATCGATTAGCCAACAAAGGTTATTGTATGTTCAACCAATCTTCTTCCTTTGCCTCTTCCTCATTAAGAAGGGAATGCCATGAAATATCAACTCAAGATATCAATACATCGATGTGGATGTCAAGGAATGAAACAAATGGGGTTGGACTATAGTTGTGTTTTCCTTTCCTTTCATGCTCAATTTAATTTTCTTGAGAGTACAAACTGTGCACTTCAACAAGGATGTTATTTTTGTTTCTTGCTGTTGGTCTCCCCTAAGTCGACTAACAAATGGTTTTAATCTCTGTTTTTCATGGGCTTTCCTAAAATATTGCAAGTTCTTGACTCTCTACTTTACAGCCTTTTGTTTGGTTTCGAGGGTGGCAAGCCACATAATGTAATTTTGCTAAACTTATGTAAATATTTCTATTATTTTTGTAAGTTTGGCAACAATAAGGCAACATTGTGGTCATGTCCAAGAATAAGACTAGAGTAGGACGGGGAATTGAAATAACAACTTAACATCTAGGAGTGCCTTAACAATGCACCTGAGTATCGTTTATCCAAAATCACATAGACATGTAAATCTTTTTTATCGCAATAAAAAGATAACTTAAATAATAAAATCTCATATTATATTCACCATTAAATAGTTTATTTTTTTAATGGTTTGGATTCTCTTTAAAATTTGACAATGATTTTTTATTATTATTAAATTATAATTTTTATTTATTTAAAATATATTTATTTAATACATAAGTAACTTCAGTAAAGTTAAATTAAATAAATTTATGGCATTCAACTTAAATAGATTTATGTGATTCCAAGAAAAACAACCCAAAGCAAAATTAAGGCTCCCCCACACATATATATAAAAACAGAAAAAGGCCAAAACAAAACAGCATAACCAAGTGATGTTCGGTTCATTGAAGTCATATATATAAACAAATAAATCCCAAAGCACAATGGCATAACTAAGTGATTTTTGGTTCACTAAAGTCCACCCCACATGTTCAGTTCTGGTTATAGCCATCATGTACCTATATCCGCTGATAGGATGTTAATCATGCAAAATCTACCTCATTGACATGCCTCCTCTGAGGATAGACATGGGTAATCAACCATATATACATGCCTACTTCGATCACCTATACTGTAGTGAAGTCGCATATCCATTCCAAAATCATTGGAATCTATCGTTGATAAACAACCAACCGGGGATGTGGTCGAGACACAACTCACTCATGGCTGTAGAATAAAAAAATTTGTTCGACATCTATGTCTCAACAATTTGAGTTGTATTTGAAATGTCTCACCATCCTAAGAAATCCTAAAACTATAACCTCTCTGAATTTTTTGGATGCATATGAAAACATTCCATAGCTATTTCTAATTTATAATACCTTTTCTACGCTAGTTTCCTCTTCAACTGAGATTGCTTTATGACTATTGTCCACGCAGGGAATATGCCACGGATTCTCCTATTTTTTCGGGTATCTATCAGCCTCATCGTCGAAAAGAACCCTTGAAAAAATAAGCGAAGGACAAAAGGTTTCGATTACATATCACTGAGATGGATTGTGAGATTTATTAGTTATTCAATTTGAAGAGAAGATTTTAATTTCAATTAAAGGTTCATATTAAAACTTGGAAAGCTTCACGCACTCATAATGCTTGAGATGAAACCACACTTCCAAGTTTTGGACATTAAGGGCAGGAGTGTTGACAGAAATGAGAGGAAACACTGCTATCTGGATCGGGAATTTATCGAATTGAATATCGAAAAAACAAGGAAATCTTGAAGAATGAATGTGTCTTCTACTGGGTTTGGATGCCACTAAAATTATCAATTCCAATTCCAAAACTCTCGTCAAAACCTTCATGAATGGGTATGGATGCATTTATACAAGAAATAATAGTCTCACAGCATCATTATATTAAATCATATTGGACACACTCAACCTTCATGAATGGGTGTGGATCCATTTATACAAGAAATAATAATCTCACAACATCATTATATTAAATGCCATTGGACACACTCAAGCCTTGGCAGAATCGATTTTCTTTTAGAGATTTATGGTTATTTTTTTCCACATATATACATGCAAGAATAGTTTTCCAAGCTGACCTATCTAGGTAACTAGAGATTTGGTTGTCACACTGGATGGAGAGATGGAAGAAAATGACCATCTCACTAGTAACTATATATGTCACACACTACCTAATCTAAACACAGAATCATATTAACTATAAATTGTGCCCATCATCTGATCACCTCACACAATAATATATTGTCATCCTCCATCCTCTCTTCCCATTAAATATCAATTATCATGCACCTACATCACCTCATCACCCCAACAATAATATATTGCCACCCTCTCTCCTCCTCCCATTAAATATCAATTATCACACATTGACAAACGAGCCATCTTTTGTCCCTGGCCTCTATACCAAAACATGTACAAATGGCACTTGTTCATTCCATTAAATCCCCTCCCCAATCACTATAAAAATATGGCGAAACTTACCATAATAATTGGTGAAACTTTGATATTTACATAGAGGAGTACTCTGAATTTGTACATTGTTAAAAGGATTTTAGAAAGGAGAACAAGACAACCAAGGGATATTCGACAATTTATCCTACAACCCTTCCCACAACATTTTGTTATATATATATATCTTAAACTTATATAAATAAAAATTAACTTTTTTTGACACCTAATTTTCTCTTCGCAAGTGTTAAAAATTGAACACTTTCGATTGTTCTCCACTTCTTATGGATTTCTATTATGCACATATTTGAAAGACTATCTTGCGATAAGGCTTGGAATTTCAAATAATTTTTTCCTGTTAAATGAAAATTTGAAGATGTGTGTTTGTTTTTCATACTTGTGGATTTACGTTTAAAGTAAATTTATGGTTGTCAATTTTTTTTCAATTTGAGGTTTTCAAAAGTTTATTGGTGATATTCATTGCCTATCACAGAGAGATCAAATTGGGAAACTTCCAAAATATTGCAAATGTTAGACAAGTCTTGTTTAGCAAACACATACTAGGTCCCATAAGCACCATGGAGATGTACTATCCATCTTATCATCTGTTGTGATTCTGCACAACCTCAGAAAGCTATAAAACAATAAGCAACTCTAGCACAGAAAAACAATCAAATCCAAAACAACGTTTGAAGGAACATTCACCTAATATCCCAGCCTTAAGGCACCCCTCAATCACCTTGACATACCGTGACTTTCATTGCTTGAAGGAAATTATGCAAGATACAAAAAAATGAAGCTATATTCAAGACTAGGATTTAATCAAATGCTATTTGCAAAATTCTAATAGCTCACTAATACAATGGTAAACTATGTAAAAAAATGTTCTTAAAACAAACTTAAAGGATATAAGTTGTAAAGGATAAGTCCAGTTTTGATTTCAGAATCCAAGCCCAAAACCCAAAATAATACCTGGTTAAATCATTAGCTACTATTTCCAGCACACATTTTACTTAATGATCAAACTCTTTTGAAAGATCAATCGAATCCAAGGCTGAAATTTTCACTCATGTAAGGAAAAGGAATCTTTCCTAGGTAAAACGAAAGTAGTTATAGTTTTGCATTTGTCATTAAATGGATCTAAGCATGCCACCTTTGAATTGCAAATATGAATTAGATCATGCCCGAAACTCTACAAAAGAGCTTTAAACTGTGGTCATCTTTTGCCCTGTTGCTAGTTAGGAATGTCCTGTGGCTAAAACTTGCTTTGAAATGCGCCTCATCTAATCAATTTCACAAAATCGACAGAGTTTTACATGAAAACATCATGTTATCAAAATACATACCAGAATCGAAATGGTGTTTGAGGCAGTGAAACCATCTTTCCTTAGTGTTGTCGATTCCCTATAATGTTGAAGCAGTAGAATATGCAGTTGTAATATGCTGGTGATTTCCTTCAGCACAATTTTGTGGCAGGTTTGAGAAAATGTAATTGATGCAACTTATGGAGTAGGGGAAAGAACAATGACAATATTCCTTGCACACATCACAACGGTGATGAGAAGTGCCTTTTCGGTTCGAGTGAAGTCAGAATATCATGATTTAAGACCAACCAGAGAGGATCGGACTCACACAAGATGAAGCCCTATTATCCGAAGAAATAGATAGATGTCTGTCATTTGATAGGTTCTACAGGAGTATAGTTCCATGAAGAGAAAAAAATTACCTTTGCTATGGGTAAGACCTAGACCGCCATAGCGAAGGGAAGGCAAGATTGGACCAGTATTGGTATTAAGAATAAAGATAAGGGATTTATCAACAACAATAGGTAAATATCCAAAATTCAAGTGCTTGCATTAATCACTTTTGTTGGGCTTCAGGGAGAAGCTCCTCCCCTCGCTATAAGTAGAGTCCCTCCTTTACTGATAGTTATATACCTGATCATATATATGACCTTTGGTTTCTTTCTTATGACCTCTACTTGCTTTCTAACATGCCTTGGGCTCGAAGCACAGGTACATAGTTCTTCGCCATACAAAGTTGTGTTTTTCAGTCTGTCGACCACCACAACATATAATCATTCATTCCATAAAAAAGGATTGAGTGCTAACTTCAAAGACTAAGCTTTATTTACGCAATACTCGCATGCGGTTTTCCTCTCCACTCAATTGAAGAGATTTCACTAGTTCCAAACCTTGTTGTCAGGAGGCGCATAAATGGTTGGTGGCATATTAAATGGTTTGAGTCTTGAGATCCCTTAAAGATACGAGAGGGGGGGGGGGGGGAATTGAAGAGAACAAAATGTGGAACAGAGGAATTACTCTTCTCAGTATTATGAATCATTTAAATAAGATTACATTGGGAAAATGAGTAATAAATGATTGGAGTTAAACTCGACTAAACTGGACTTAACTAACATTGAACTGGGACAATTGGAGGGACGGTCTTGAAACCTAACAAGTGGTTGGGATTAGATTCTCCAACACTCCCCCTTAATTACAACCACATAAAAAAATTGATTAAGATACCTGTTAGTTTATGTCTCAGCTAGATTTACAATTTAAAAATAAATTGCTTTTCTTCTTCTCTTCTTCCATATTTTGTAGCCTCTAAATTGTTTCAGCTTTTTTCTTCTTGTTGTAGGCTTCAAATTTTAGTTTCTTCATTTGTTGCTGTAGGTCTCCCATTTTTTCACGCTGTCTAAGTATATCTTGAACTTCTTCAAAAACTAACTTGTATGAGGGCTGCTGCCACACATTATCTTCTGTAGTGTTATTTTGATCATCATTTTGTTGCAACATAAGATTATAATAGAATAATATTTCTTCAAGACTCTAATACTTGAAAATTTCATTGATTTTCTCAT
The DNA here is from genome assembly GCA_000404065.3 of Pinus taeda. Classification (NCBI taxonomy): domain Eukaryota; kingdom Viridiplantae; phylum Streptophyta; class Pinopsida; order Pinales; family Pinaceae; genus Pinus; species Pinus taeda. Next base: position 19,238 of record APFE031458532.1, on the reverse strand, counting down.
CATTGATGTTGTCTTCAACATTCATTTCTATAGCTTCTATGCAGACCTCATCTAGACATGGTGTTGCAATCCATGCTTCAAGTAAATTTAACTCTTCTTCATAGTCATTTTGTGTACCTGCACATTGGAAATCAACATTAGAATTAAAAATATTTGGAGAACCACATTGGTTATGTTCCTTCTGCTCTTCAATGAGAGATTTTTCATGTTGTACTTCTTTCTCAGCTACTGCTTCTACATCTGCCTCTGTTTTCTCTTTCTGGGCTTCCTTCTTTGCCTCTTCCTCTGTTTCTGTACTAACCTGTGCTAGTGCAAACATGTTTCCTTCAACTGTCTCACCAAATAACATCATGTCAATATGATGTTTCTGTTGCACCTCCTGCAACCATTCATCATTACCCAACAATTCTTCATCAAAAGTTACTTCAGAAATATTAATTAATGTATTCACGATAGCATTGACTGCTACAGTGGCAGTTTCATTGTCCTCAACAAGCTTTGTTGCTAGTTTTACCATATCTTCATCAACAAGCTCTGTTGCTGGATTTACCAAATGTTCATAAAAAAACTCCATTATTGGAATCATCATATTTTCATCAACAAGCTCTGTTGCTGGAATCACCAAATTTTTGTCCACTTGTGGTTGTGCACAATGGAGTTCATGAGAATTTATGTGCTCCTTCTCTTTTGCTTCCGCAACTTCTTCACAGACATCATCCACTTGTGACTGAGCACGATAGGATTCAACAATCCTTTCATCTCAATGTAGATCCACATTCATCTTAAACTTCAGTAATCCCCCTTGCACCAAAACATCTCTCAATAGTATCCCAAGCCTCCTTGGTTGTTTTGGCTTCTAAAATCATGGGAAGAATGCTTGCATCAACAGATTCTTCTATGCATTTCAATGCAAAGGCATCCTTTTGCCTTTTCACATCCAGATCTAAAAATATCTCAAACATCTCATGTAGTCGCTTTGATTTTCTCAGCCTCTTGGCTTTTCCCATTTGTTGAGCATTAACTGACTACAAATCAACAAGCAAAATAAATTGTAGATAACATCGCATCTAACTTCAATAAAAAAAACGCTCTTCTTCTTGGCTTCCACAAACAAATGAGTCTATAAATTTTCACAAAGACGACGCTTTCACAAAAGCTTTTACAAAACAAACCACAACCCCTAGAGTGGAGAAAAATGCGCATTTTTTTAAATCTCTTTTTCTAACAAAAAGAAATACAACACCCATTTTTTCAAATTCCATATTAAAAAGGAACTTTTAATCAAAAGAATATAGCACTCCCTTTTTTCTAAAAATTCTTCTTTTAAAAACCCTCTTCTAAACAATTTAATGAACATATAATGCTCTCAAAACCTTTTTAAGAATTCATGTATGCCCTCTTCGATCACCTCTCACAAATCTGATAAAATATTGCATGGGCATTTTCAAATAACGTAATTTGTTTTCCAAACTAATACAATGCACTTTTTATTCACATGTGTATTTTATATAAGCTCAAACCTTTGACCATTCGCGTTGGAATATCAAACCACATTTCATTGGAAACCATAAACGTGCGCATTTCGCTTGACCTCAATTTGCTGGAACAGAATTTGGCCAATGCCCTTTAAAACACGTTAGTCTTCACATGCGATTCTTGCTGCTCCTTTTCTGCTACATCATCTTCTTCCATTAGTGGCACTTGTGCATCAATTGTTTTGTCTACAATTCCATTCCATGACTCTTGTTCTTTGAACACAACATCTGTTCTAATTATGGTCTTCTTTGTGACACGGTTATACAATTTGTAAGCTTTTGATTGCTCACTATAACCAATGAATATGCATTTTTCACTTTTATCATCCAATTTGCCTCTTTGCTCCTTAAGCACATGTGCATAAGCTACACATCCGAATACTTTGAGATGAGATACGCTACAATACATATCTAACCATGCTTGTTCTGGTACTCTGTTCATCACACTTTTTGTAGGAGATATGTTTATCACATAAATAGCACATGCAACTGCTTCTGCCCAATACTCATTAGACAAGTTTCTGCCTTTCAACATGATTCTTACCATGTTCATAATTGTCCTGTTCTTTCTCTCTGCTACACCATTCCGTTGTGGTGTGTACCTGGTTGTACATTGTCTTCTGATCCCATGTTATTTGCAGTAATCACGGAATGCCTTTGAGTCATATTCTCCACCATGATTTGATCTCAATACCTTGATTTGTCGATCACTTTGGTTCTCTACTAAGGCTTTTAATTCTTTGAACTTTGCAAAAGTTTCAGACTTCTGCTTCAAGAAGTAAACCCGAGTATTTCTGCTGTAGTCATCAATTAAAGTGTGGAAGTAGCAATTTCCACCAATCGACTATGTCCTCATAGGTCCACACAAGTCTGTATGCACACTAAGCTCAAGAGGTTGCTTTGCTTTGTATGCAACTCCCTTTGGAAAACTTTCACGGTGTTGTTTTCCGAAGATGCAACACTCACAAGTACTAGGAGTTTCTTTGATGGGAGGTAATCCTCTGATCCAGGTGGATATTGGTGGCCACCTACCAAGTCCATCTGGACCCCCATCATTGTTTCTCTCAGTATTTTTAGTTTCCTTAATTGTAGCACAACTTACTATTTTTAGCAGTTTTTCGGGTCCTAAACTTCCAGAGCCGTTTTGAGGCCCTAAACGACGTTTTTTTGGGAAATCTGGGGCAACTGGGCCCATGACCGTGTTCCCCTTCCCAAGTGGTGTTCTCGGATAGATATTTCTACGGCTATCATACGGTCAACGGAGTCGTTATGCCAAAGTACGGCCCCGGGAATTGAGTACCAATTTACCAAAACGGGGCCCAGATTTGGCGTTCATTTCTAGGGTTAGGTTTTGGAATGTGAAGGGTTTTCCATTGTTTTCACATAATAGGTCCTTCGAGCCTCATTGTAACACAGTTTGGAACAGTTCAGAGGCATGTAGCCGCCACATCTCTTCTCAGAGATAAGCTACCATCGCCCTAGCTGGTTTATTTCCAACTCTGTTTGTAAGCACATTTCAGTGTTTTCCATTAATGGAATGAAGTATTATTTCCGCTGCATCTCTGTGTATATGGTTATCTCTGTATTTTGTTGCGTTCCTGTTTAAATCCTGATCATCCTCTCACCATCTGTTTCTGCTATAACAATCCTAAACTAGAGAAGTGCAAGTGTCCAAATCGAAAGTGCAATAACCAATAACCATCAAAGCATGCAACTGTAAAATAACTCACCTGACCACTATAATTCAAAATTAGAGGAAAGAGTTTGTTCCTTGTCATTTGCACATTTGTTATCAGCAGCTTGCTTGGGGGCTTGTCATATATAACACATTCTTGATCTTGAAAGATAACTCTATATCCTTTCTGTGTCAATTGACCAACACTTTACAAATTATGTTTGAGACTAGGAACATTATATACCTCTAAGATTGTCTTCGGCTCCCCCTGCTTGGTTAAAATGTTGATCATTCCTTTGCCATCTACTTCCATAGTCTTGTCAGTCCCCAACTTTACCTCTATTTTCACAAATTGATCAAAATTTGCAACCAAATCCTTGTTGCCTATCATGTGGTTACTACAACCACTATTGAACAACCACACACTAGCAGAAGTTTCATGCATGGTATGCAAGCTAGGAACATGGAGTTAGTACTCTCCGTAGTGACATTAGCTCTTTGGTTACCTTGATCGGCTATATTCTTCATGCAATCACGAGCATAGTGACCAAATTTATTGTAATAATAACATCTCAAATTTGATTTGTCAACTCTTTGATTATTGTTGAAGTTTCTATAGTTGCTTCAACTTCCATGTTCATGCTCTTCTCGGCCATCTCTCTGATTACCATATCTTTCACTTCGTCCTCTACCTCTCGATCTACTTCTGCCTCGACCTCTGTCTCTTGAAATAGAAACCTGACTTTTGAAAGCGGTCTCTAAAAGTGGAATCGTTATTTCTATCTATCCTTGCCTCATGCGATAGAAGTGATCCCATCGGCTCATCAACTGTCAATGATGCCAAATCCTTGGCTTCTTCTATGGCTGCTACCACAACATCAAATTTGGTATACAAAGATCGGAGGACATTCCCAACCACTATTTGATCTTTTATATCTTCACCATAAATTTTTAACGAATTTACGACAGTTATGATCCGATTCATGAAAGAATTGATGTCCTCTCTCTCCTTCATATGCAGACTTTCAAAATCTCTCATAGCATTGTGCAACTTAACAGTATTGACTTTGGCCATACTTGTATAGTTCGTTGTCAAAATATCCCATGCTACTTTTGCTGAAGACGTGATCATAATCTTCTGGAACACTTCTCGGTCCACTCCCTGCTGAATAAGTTGTAATGCTTGTGCATTCTTCTTCTTGTCTTTTTTCCATTTCGCTTTCTTTGTATTATTGAGAGCTTGTTCTTCTGCCTCATCCTTAGGTTCTGAAAACCCAAACTAGACATAATCCTAGACATCATGTGCCTGCAACGTGGTTGCCATCTTAATAACCCACACATCACAATCTTTCCCTGTAAACGATGTGAACTGAGACAAGAAATTTGAGAAAGCCATATTTATCTAAACATTTCTCTTTAAAAAAACCCAAAAAATTCACTTTTTCAATAAAACCCTAATTTATTTATTTTTATAAAAAAAAAAAACTTTTTATGTAGAAACAAAAAACACTTATATAAAACTTTAATTAAAAAGCTCATATTCACACCCTTTTAAGAAGGTCTCATAATGGTTAAGAGCATGTGTTTCCTCCTAAGAGGTCACAGGTTCAAAACCAGAGGGGGGCAGAGTATGTATGCCTTGGTAGACTTAGTAGTCGGAAGTGGGTCCCTTGTCCCATAAACAAGGGAGTATCATACACCAATTTAGTGTCTCACTTGGCTGTGACTTTAAAAATAAATATTATTATTATTATTATTATTATAAAAAACTTCACGTTTAGAAAAACTTGACAACCTTATATTACCACGTCACTTGGCGTGAATTGCTCCTCGAAATTTTTTACTCCGCGTTCACTTTTAGTTGGGTTGACTTTTATTCATCTTACAAATGCCATTCCAAAGAACTGGAGGCTATAGCGGCGGCCAGAACTGGGGGTTCTCTTTAATTAGCGAACGACTCCCGACTTCCGCGCGAAGGAGTTTACCTACTTGGGCTTTCGGTCCTCGCTCCGCAGACATCGATTCAGAATCACGGTACGTGAGTGAATGTGGAAGAGTTGTACTTCTACACGACACCTGAAGTACGTGAAGATGTCCATATGTTGTTTGTCGCTTTTGCGTGGACTGGTCCATCAGTTTTCAAACCATGTAACCCATACTACACTTACATCCATCACGAGTACAACAGTTCGGCAACAGTTGGTTGTTTTCGGATTCTGTACGAGATACATAATATATATTATTATAATGCAGCCTGTCGATAAATAAGGCTCAATTCGCAGAGCAATGGGTAAGGTTAGTGAGGTGAGATTTTGAGTATTTGAGCAGTTTGTGTAGTAATTTTTGAGTCCTAGTCGTTGGAGTTTAGGAGGAGAATGGGATCTTTAGAGGGGTTAGAGTACAGCAAGCTTCACGTTCTGTTGGTGCCCTTTCCCGCGCAGGGTCATATCAATCCAATGCTGCAGTTTGCCTGGAGGCTTTCCTTCAAAAATCTGCAGGTCACCTTTGTGACAACGGAAGAAAATCGTAAGCGGATGTTACAGTCGCAAGATAAAACATCCGAAGCACCAAAAAAGCGTGGGGATGTTCGGTTTGAGACAATCTCAGACGGACTCACTTCGGATTCCGAACGAGGTGACTTGGAGATTGTGTCGGCCATGTTATACAAGGTTGGAGGATTGATGTTGGGAAATCTGGTAGAGAGGCTCAACGCTGAGGGAAACCAGATTTCTTGCATCATTCAAGATTCATTTCTTCCTTGGGTTTCGGATGTTGCAAAGAAGTTTGACATTCCCTTTGTTTTTTTCTGGACGCAATCTTGCGCAGTTTATGCGATTTATCACCACTTTGTCTATGGAAAACTCGGTATATTTACATGAAATATGCATCCATGTCTTTACTTTTTCATTACGCTCTACTTCTAATACTGACTTAATCGGCTTCTTGTGTTCAGCTACCTCGTTGGACGGGACGCAGAACGAAGCTGCTGAAGTAGAAATACCGGGACTTCCACCGGTGAGTGTCTCTGATCTTCCATCGCTTGTGCAGTCTTCGAACCCTTACGGGAGTCTGCGGCAAGTCATAGTGGATCAGTTCAAGTCTCTTCCGGAGGCAACGTGGGTACTCGGAAATTCTTTTGAGGAACTCGAATCCGAAGAAATAAACTCAATGAAATTGATAGCTCCGATGCGAACTGTCGGCCCTCTCATACCCTCAGCTTTCTTGGATGGACGGAATCCCGGCGACAAAGACCCTGGGGCACACTTGTGGAAAACCACAAACTGCATGGATTGGTTGAATACCAAGGAATCCGCAAGCGTTCTGTACGTTTCCTTCGGAAGCATGTCGGTTCTTTCAAAAGAACAAAATCATGAGATTGCTCTTGGACTGAAGGCGAGTGGATATTCCTTTATTTGGGTCATGCGTCCATCTTCTTCCAACGGGAGCATTGACAGCGACGAAAACTTCCCGGAGGATTTCCTGAACGATACATCGAAACAAGGACTCGTCGTTCCATGGTGTCCACAGCTGGAAGTGCTTTCTCATGAGTCCATTGGTGCATTTATGACGCACTCTGGATGGAATTCGACGCTGGAAGGCCTCAGCTTGGGGGTTCCCATGCTGGCTGTTCCTCAGTGGAGCGATCAGACAACTAATTCTCTATACATTGCAGAGAAATGGCAAACGGGATTGAGACTGAGTAAACGATCAGCTGATGGACTGGTGGGGAAGGAGGAAGTGGAGAAAAGTATCAGGACGGTCATGGAAACAGAGCGCGGCATCGAGATGAGGAAGAACGCTCTACGGTGGAAGACATTAGCGAGGGAGGCAATGATGGAAGGCGGGTCTTCAGACAAAAATATTGAAGACTTTGTTGAAGAGATTGCCAACAAGGTGCGGCTGTTTTGACTTCATGAGGCTATAAGGTAGGGGCCGGGCAAGTTCGATGAATATAATTAAGACTCCATACATGAACGTTGGCTCGAAGTCAATATTTAAAAGTTAAAACATTACATCAAAATAATTGATATAAGTAGGAGCCCATTTGTTGATACAATTCATACTCATGAAAAGCTAGCAATGATGCATGATGTATCGTTTCTATATCTAAACAATATTTTCAACGTTATCAGCTTCATTTTGTTGTCGTAATAATCTCTTTTATATATTTCTATGATATGAGGAGCGTGATTCCTCGATTTTGTTACTATCCTTTTGTCAAAGATGATTGATGTATGCTCCTTGTGTTTGAGCCATGTCTCGGTAAACAATAACTTCATTTGGCTCCACTTGTTCAGGATTGTGAGATCTCACGTAAAGAAATAGGGAAACTGCGTACCTTATTTCTTCAAAGATTGGCTCATGCTACATCTCAACAATAGTTACATTTTCTTCTGCATATCCTTTATCTTCTTTTCCATACGATTTTCTCTCTTTGAGTTTCAAAATGAGCTTTATCCAGAAGAATATTATGTTTAGGTCTTCAAAGTATTGTGATTCTTTTATGTTTAGGTCATCAAATTATTGTGCTTTGTACTTATGTATTCACTTTATAATGATGCTGTATATTTTTTGCATTTGAGATACATTTAAGTATATTACGGGTTATGCTTGATTTTTGGTTTAAAAATGTATATATTCTCTTTTATATGTCATGGTCAAATATGAAACTTGATATGTGGTTTATGGAATAGTGACGAAGCCCACGAGATTTAGAAGCTATAAGGAGATGTTGGGAGCTAATTAGGGATTACTTCGTCAATTATCAATAAAAGGTATATTCTCTTTAATAATCACTATAACCATTGTGAGAACATCAGATTGAGTCGATAAGAAGAAGACTTTTGAAAAATAGAATGAACTAGAAAATCTTAAAAGAATTAGGGTGTATAGGATATGATTAATTAGATGAAAATGACTTAAATTTTGTAATTTTAATGATGAATACCTTAAGGTTGAGTAATTTGTGTATTGTATTCACTTTGGAGTTGGCTTAACATGACACAAGGGAGACATGTGTGTTAGAGGGGAATGATGATTATAGACTTTAGAATCAGTGTGGATTAGGTTTAACTTTGAAGATAAGTCATTATATATACTAAGCTATTACTAATGATAGAATATTATTTTATGAATCTCACAGTCTTACTCTCTCTTTCACTCTTTTTTTCTCTCTTGTTCTTGCCCTCTCTCACTCTCTCTCTCTTTCTCATGCTCTCTTACTTTATCTCTCTCCTTAGCCCTCTCATCTCTTTCCCTCTCTCACTCTAGTACCCCCTCTTACTCTCTCTCTTGCCTTCACACACTCTCTCACACTCTTTTTGTTGCTCCCTCTCACTAATTATATCTCCCCCCCTCTCACGCTCTCACACTCCCTCTCTCAATTACTCTCTCAATCTCTCTCCTCCTCTCTCTCACACATGCTCACTCATGTTTACCCACTCCCTCACTCTCTTTTTATTTGTTACTTTTTGAAGTTTAAGATAGGTACCCTAGATAATTTCATTTCAAGAGCTACTCAAGTTTACTAGGGTTATTATAGTTCAGCATGGGTTGGTCTTGATTAGGATCATACCTAACTGCAGAAACATGATCTTAAAATAGGAGAATAGAAAGAAAAAAGAGTCTTAGATGTTATACCATGATGAAAAACTACTTTAACTCAATGGTGAAAAGAGCAACAAGTAGATACCTCACCTTGCATTTCTTGCTAATGGAGAAAAATTCTTTCTTTTGCTTATATTACAACTTCGTCCTCAACAAAATTGTTAAAAAATTTATTATAACCCATGAATAATACCAACCATTACAAATAAAAGCTTCCTAAAATTGTTTTAGATAAATTATTCAATTATTGATAAATCATTTGCAAATGTAGAGAGCCCCCGTTACATATATTGGAGTCCCTCATTGCGACATCAAATTGCATGTGTCATCCCAAATCCATAAGCACTTAAACTACTTGTTCAATCAAATGAGCTATCTAACAATAATGAATAGTGTCACCCTTGGATTGCTTAGTTATGATATTTCACATTATAATATTAAAACATGCTCCTTTAAAAGGGTTATATTACAAATCATTAGTGTAATAAGTGTTCCCTTTGTTAAACCAGAGGTGTCAATAGCTATTTGGATGGGTAAATCATGGTACACAACTTGAGCTCTATGCAACATATTCAATAATCTTCACAAATACTTGTAAGGTAAGGTAGGGTTTCCAAGTAAGTATTTGATGATGTGGTAGATCCATTGCAATCAAACACCTTATTTTTGGTCCCAATAAAACTATTCATCTAAAGTAGTAAATCTATACTTCTTAGTGAGTTGTTAAGCAGCGCAAAACTAGCAAACTCTCATGTCACTATTGAGATTTTGCATATTGTTTTTTGGCAAAAATCTTTTGGATAATGCCAACAATAGTGGTTGTTACATAACTGATGGCATCGAATCAACAAGTGGAGATTTTCTATCCTATGTTGTTGTGATAGCATTTACTATTCACTCTCTTCTACATCTTTAAATTGTATGCCTGTAGAGGCAAAAATTAATGAGAGATGAGGAGGCGTCAGGAAGAAGAATTCTAGATGTGCAAATATGTTGTTGTAATCTCCTGCTGAGTAATAAGATTATTGATACCTCTGTTTGGTGGATGTAGCCCAGATTGGTTGGGTGAACCACGTTAAATTTGTTGTCTCACGTTTTCTGTTGTGTATGTGTGATTTATTAAGATTTCTCTGTGTTTATTCTGTCAATTGGTATCAGAGCAGAATTCATTCACTGCCCGTTGGAGAAATACTTGTTTGTTGTAGTTATTCAAGTCGACAGCGCTAGAGGATAAATGTGGATATTGTAAAAGGGAGCACATAATGGAGGTGAAATGTTGTGGCCGATTCTACATTTGTAAGGGCTGGATAAGGCTGCAGACACTCGTTTTGTCCACCCATCTGAAAACAATTTATCAAAAAGACTGCGGCAGCATATTGTGGAAAACGAGCAGAGAACTAACAACGCTGTGAGCTGGAGGGCGTGGAGTATATGTATAATCTGAACGTGGAACATTTCATGGTTGTTACACTTGTTTGCTTTGCATTGGTTGTTTTATATTTCAGGAGATATAAGTTACTCAAGACGGTGAATGCAGATTCGTTTTGAGTGAGCATATAATAATATGAGTTTCGGTACAGTCCTGATTAGGTGGATTGGGTCACAAAACCAGTAGTGAAACCACTGCTAAAAGACACAAGACCAGAGTCGTATTCATCTTCATGAAGAGTCGAGTTTATGTTTGTAAAAATAATTGTGAGCTAGCGCTGAAGGTTCAAAAGCGCTGTGAGCTGGAGATAGGTATCATTTTTTAGTACATGAATTAAAGGAAGTTTTTTTATTATTGACACTATATGCTGTGTGAATCTTTTTATTCTGTGTGAGAAGTTAAACCAAACTATGTCAAAAACTCAAACTTCTCGGTTTGAGATCGAGAAGTTTAATGGAAGAAATAACTTCGAAATCTGAAAAGTTAAGATGCACGATTTACTCGTGCAACAAGGCGTGGCGAAGGCACTTTTGGAAAAATCCAAACAACCTTACACCATGACAGATGACGAATGGAGTGACATCGATGACAGAGCACTAAGCGACATACGATTGTGTTTAGCGGATGATGTTTTATTTAACATTGTGTTAGAGAAAACTACCGTTGGTCTATGGAAAAAGCTAGAAAAGCGATACATGACTAAATCTTTAACAAATAGGGTTCTTCTGAAGAGACAGTTTTACAACTTGTGCATGACGGAAGGTACAACAATAACTAATCATTTGAATATCTTTAATACTCTCTTGGTGCAGTTAGATATCATAGAAGTAAAATTTGATTCAGAAGATAAAGATGTAACTTTATTATGCTCATTTGCTGAGTCATGAGATCATTTTGATACTTCTATAAGTCTTAGTTCATAAGAAACCCTTGACTTTTATGATGTTGTTGGAGCTATGCTCTCTGAAGAAACTAGAAAAAGGTCAAATCAAGAAACCCCTATATCAGAAGAAATGATGGTTAGAGGTTGATCTAAAGAAAGATGGTTCAGTAAGCAGAACAACTCTCGGTCAAAATCAAAAGGGAATAAGAGTAAGCTAAAATGCTAGTTTTGTGGCAAATCGGGACATTTGAAGAAGGACTATTGGAAGAGATAGCAAACATCCAAAGGAGACTCTTCAACAGAAAATGAAGAAGCAAACACGACAGATACAGGTATGGCATCCGGTTAAGGTATAAGTGATGAAGTTTTATCAGTTAATTTGTTAAATCATGATCAACTTTGGTTGTTAGATTTTTGTGCGTCCAATCACATGTGCATTCATAAAGATGGTTTAAAACTTATAAATCAATCAATGATGGATTTGTTTACATGGGAAATGATGTCTCATGTAATGTTGTGGGGAAGCATCCAGATTAAAATGTTTGATGGGACAGTTAAAATCTTAACTGATGTAAGACATGTGCCTGAACTCAGAAAAATCTTATTTCTCTAGGAGTGCTAGACACAAATGGATATAAAACTTTTATTCAAGGTGGAGTAATGAAAATTTATAAAGGAATCCTACTAGTAATGAAAGCAAAGAAGGTTGGAAATCTTATTCAATTAGAAGGTGTTGAGTCCCAAACTTACATCTTCCCTACATCCATTTTTAGCCTTTTTCTTCAGTTACCTGAACCTCTAAGCTATCAAGTCATTGCATATCAGTTTAAAATGAGCATATAAATGGTTTCCTAACTATGTTTTGTGACTGCTGTTTGAGTTAGATTTTTGTTCAACCAGCTGCGGAATCTGTCACTTTCCGCAGCCATAATCAATTTCCGCAGCCTTTTTGTTAAACTCTATGCTACAGGTGTCTATTGAAGAACTCAGCCACATGGGAAATCTATAAAGGATGTGGACATGGAACGTGTCCCCTTGGTTCAGCCAAATCATCCACAGAAGCCCGCGGTCAAGGCCGGTGAAACGGTGGTCAACACAAGGAGTTTAGCGGTGGCACGACTCTATTTTCAGAACGAGGAGGATTGCATGGCAAGGTCTTGAGTTTTACGAGGTGTGCTAACACCTAGGGACTTCTCATGGACCGAATCCAACAAACCACCTCCTTGGATTTACTTCCCACAACTACCATGCTGCTAAAATTCTGATTATGTTCTTTTACGTGTCTGGCTACCAGCGCAGACCTTGTTAGTTAGTTAAGTATTTTTTTCTATAAATAACGCATCTTCGTATGCGTATAGGCTAGTAGTTGCTGTTATGTAATCTTGACTGTTGTACGAGCCATTGAGCCAAGACTTAGTTTCTATTTTATGACTGCATTACAATATATGGGAAGACACTGATTTTGCGTTCAAATTCGTGATTGGTTCTGATTGACCGAGGTTGCAGAGGGCCCCTGTACACCAAGGTCCTGTAGTTAATGTATAACTTTATGTTTTTCTTCATTTTACGCTCTTGATACCATAGATATTTGCTATATATATTAACTTGCTCATGGTATTTATGTTATTTGCTATCCATAACTTCTTTTATGCTTTTAATTGATTGTCAACTGATCAGTGGTTGCATTTCAGGTTATAATAGTAAGCACGGGTAGTGCATATAGTTTTTGATGACTAATGACATGATGGAATTATCTTGTCCTACTGCTGATTTATTTTATTGGTTCTAATTCCAACATTGTTTGTTTCTTTAGCTTTGCTTTGTTCATTTACTTTTCTGCAAGGTAGATATTAGACTATTCATATCATTCTTCAATTACCTCCTATAGCCATAGCGAGTTGAATGGTGAGGGATTGACTGTGAATGTATAGTTTGATACTAGTTTATTTACTTTTGCAATTTAGTGATTAGATTACCCATAACATTCTCAGTTACCTCCTATAGCCAGAGCGAGTCGAATGGTGAGGGATTGTAGGGTGAATGTGTAGTTTAATCTTAGTTTTATTTTATGCAATTTAGATATCAGATTACTCAATTTGTGTATGATTACCTCCTATAGACAGACCGAGTCGAATGGTGAGGGGTCAAAAATGAGTTGATGTGATATTATTAGTTTACTTTGCTTACAGTTTTTAAATTGTTTTGAGTTCAATCTTTTCTTTTCTTTATACAGCAGCAAGGATAGTGGGTTCCATAGTCACTAGTTCACTATTTTGTTAATTAGAATCTAGGCACATCTTGATTTCATCATTGTAATGTTTGAACACCTTTGGAACACTTTGAAGTTTGGAAATTATTTTAAAGGCCATTAACTTGAATACATTTGTCCATACTTGATTACTAGAATCACCATCTCACACACCATCTCACATTAGGGAATCAACAAGAAGATAAATCCAAAAAAAAACTAAAAACTAAAAACGACAAAGAAATAAGAAAATGGTTATCTTGCATGGATAGTGCACTTCACTTCAATAGTTTATGACTCCTGGATTGACAATTTATATAGCAATTTAGTACACACTAAATTGACCAAATAGGAGGAAGAATAGACTCAGATCATGCTTCAATTGTATCTCGAAAACGACAGTGATTCTATTCAACTTTGGCATCAACAGTTGGGTCATATGAGCGAAAGAGGATTAAAAATTTTATCTGATCGTAAGTTGCTTCCTAGTTTAAAGTATTTTAAGTTAGATTTATGCAAACATTGTATATATGGGAAACAGAGCAAGCAAAAATTTAAAACTGGAAAAGATACTAGTAAGGGAATCCTTGATTATATCTATTCTGATGTTTAGGGTCCATCTCCTACAACCTCATATGGAGGATCATCATATTTTGTATCTTTTATAGATTCTTTCTCTAGGAAAGTATGGGTCTACATGTTGAAAAGAAAGTCTGCTGTATTCACATTTTTCAAGAAGTTTAGAGCATTAGTTGAAAATATCATTAGAAGAACCATTAAATGTTTAAGAACTGACAATGGTGGTGAGTTTACTTCAAAGGAATTTGATAATTATTGCAAGGAAGTTGGGATCAAAAGACATAGAACTACGACTTATACTCCTCAGCAAAACAGAGTTGTTGAACACATGAACATGACTCTCTTAGAAAGAGCAAGAAGTATGCTAAGTAATGCCAATTTGTAGAAGGAATTATGGACAGAAGCAGTATCTACGACTTTCTATTTGATAAATTGATCACCATCAACTGCAATATGATGCAAAATTCCTCAAGAGGTATGGAAAGGTCATCCTTGTGATTATTATAAACTGAATTTTTTTGGTTGTGATGCATATGCTCTAATTTTGAAACATTAGCATTCTAAATTAGATCCTAAATTAGAAAGATATAACTTTGTTGGATATGGTGTTGGGATTAAGGGATATAGGTTGTGGGATCCTACTACTCACAAGATCATCATTAACAGAGATGTTAAATTCAATGAATCTTCACTCGATAATCCAGATGTAGATATTAAATTGAAACAAGAAAATGTACCTAAGTTTCTACATATGCAGTTTGAAACCAGTTCAAACACTGATGATAGTAAAGATGAAAAAGTTTCAGATGAAGATCATGAAGAAGTTCCTACAGATAATAATCAACAAATTGTGGAAGAACCAGAAACATCTTTAAGAAGGTCCACAAGAATCAGATATCGTCCTAAAAGGTATGATGATTATGTTACTTCAGTTGCTTTAACTGCTAATGATGATGAACCTGTTATCACTCAGGTTGTCCCTAGGCTCTTTATAGGGATACGGTCGAGGTAACCACAAACCAATCTTTGGATTGCAGGTTCTAGCCCACTTGCAATCAGAGAGGGCTCTCTCTATAATGATTCAACTTTGTTGATGATCTTAGGCTAGCTTTTGGCTCAGGGGTTTTGTTTGTGTTTGGATGGAAGGTAGGAATCTCAAGCAAAGAGGCAAGGTAAGATGTGATAAGTTTCAAACCATCGGGCGTGGAGTCATGGATTAAGGCTTGCTATTGCGTTTTCTTGGTCACAAGGGGATTATGGAGCGGGATAGCCACACAGGATACAATTATCAATATACTGAAAGGATGGAATGAAAATCAGGGATGAAAGGCAAAGGAGAATCATTTCATCATGCTGAAAAAGAGGAGAAATGGATGAATGGTGATTTAGGAGCAGTTAACAATTCCTAAATATTCATTCATATGTGAAAGAAACAGCGTAAACAAGATCATTTAAGTATACATGCTCATAGCTATTTCTGATGAAAACATTGAAAAATGCAGAAATTGAACTTAAGGTGTAGTGAAACAAATCTTAAGCTATTCTTTTTTCCTGCAGTTTAGAAGGCGGAACAACGGTAAAAACATGAAAATTAACAGAGGAGAGAAACACTTATTGAATCATGTAGAAGCACAAGAATTTTGTCATCACTCCTTGGCCAATTGAACACATCAAGCAGTTTCGAAATCCATGCTTTCAACAATCTTTGATTATAGAAAGTATGACAGTTACAGTGTGGGTCTCTGCTTGGAGAAAAATGCTGGGAAGAAA
Source organism: Pinus taeda (assembly GCA_000404065.3). Lineage (NCBI taxonomy): Eukaryota > Viridiplantae > Streptophyta > Pinopsida > Pinales > Pinaceae > Pinus > Pinus taeda. Next base: position 3,512 of record APFE031458532.1, on the reverse strand, counting down.
ATTAAGCAATGTCTTCGACTCACTAACTAACCAACCTACCAAACAACCAACCCCTCACTACATTGTTCAGGGTGGTATATATAAGCAAAATTTCGGAAAGACATTCATTACATTTGACCTAAACAGGTCTGCTAGAAAAACTCTTCAGAAATCTAAGTGTTGCTGGAATTAAATGCAGGTGAGTCCTTTTGGCTACGCTAGAGGCAGCTGAATCATAAAAGACTACAATGTGGCCCTTGGAGGCTTGATGCGGTGCTGCTGGAATGATTGTGCTTCGGGAACTGTAGTTCTACTCTGGTGCGAGTTAAATGTGCAATGCTTATGATTTGAGGGCTTTGAGTGGCTTCGCCCTCTTTCTCTGAATCTGCTGGAAGGTCTTAAATGTTCTCCTGCTTCGAGCCGCTGCTTAAGATTTTCACTGATACTCTTTGCCACTACATTGATGGCTACCGCCACCTACTGATACTCTTTGACATGCTTGATACCTGATAATTTGATTTGATACTCTTTGACATGCTTGATACCTGATGATTTGATTGGTCTTTTGTTGTCTTTAAACTGGATCAATTTGGCATGAACGGGCGATTTTCGGGCTTTTTCGGCGCAGAACGGGCCAAGGAATCAGAAGATTCCCCGAAATGGCCTATTTACCATAGTGATGCGCGATTAGCGCTTCGCGCTAATCGTGCATCGAAATCTGCCTCTGTTTCTTGTTCTAGAGCTCCGAAGTGCGATTTCTCTTCCTGCGCGAATTTTCGGCTTTGTGGCTGCTGACGTCAGCATGACATCAGCAGTACGACGGATGACGTCAGCCTGCAGTGGGTCCCTGGTACAGAAGTGACATGGCGAGGTGCTGATACTGAAGGCGATGTGATGAACTTCTCCGATGTGATCGCAATATCGCATCGGTGGGGAACGGGAAGGTAGTTCAATTGGACATTTGGCGCTTGCGACCGCCGATCGTCGATATCGCGATATCGCGTCGGGTGGTGATGGATGGGTTATAACTTGCATGGAGAGGATACTGCGATTTTGCGATGTGATCTAGCTTTATATCGTCTGCGGAGTGTTAAGGAAGTCAGCAGGGGTTTGTTGCAATCGGAAGGAGTAAGTAAGTGGGTGCAAAAAGGCGATTGAGGCTTTGGAAGTAGTCCGATAACCTGAAAAGGGATTTTATACTCTGGAAGGAGTCCATTGTATTTGGAAGATGGTTTGAAGGGGCGGCATGAGGGTTCTTGCTAAGTTTCAGGTAAACTGAGCAATTTCCGGGGGTACTTATGTTTATTTTTCAACCAGGGGGAGGGATATTTACATAGGGGAATTATTTACATAGTTTTAGTAGGGGGATGGAAAAATATAGGGAGCTAAATAATAATGTCAGTATTTAATATGGAGATGATAAGAAAGCGCTTAGTTCAGGAGACCTTAGGCTGTTACAAGGGGATAGAACCATTCTCAGAGAGAGTATGGAATAACTTTGAGTAAAGCAGATCTTTACCCAAGCAAATGCTATGAAAATGATGAAACTTAAGAGGTATCAAGCAGATCTTGACCTCTTTTGGGGAAGTTAGTTAATGATTGGGGGGAAAATGGAGAAAGGGAGTTAGTT